>CM021108.1:403718108-403969534 GCA_007115665.2 Sequoiadendron giganteum
CGAGTTGCTCATTCAGAAGAAATGATTCTCAAATTTTGGGAGATTTTTCAATGATGCTCGGGTTCTTAAACTAAGCAAATGATGCTGAATGTAAAAGGATGCAAGGATTAGAGATGCTACCATATACTCCTAAAGGCGGGAAACAAGGATCAATTTCAGCAAGCTTCGAACCAGATTCTACTTTGCCTCTCTTCAGACAGCTTCTACAAAACCGGTGCAATCTTCAAAGGATGGAAATTATATTCAAACTATGACACGACATGCACATACCATCACAACAATGCATATGGACATACGAGTCACAATCAAAGTCAAGTGCAAAATAATCCAGCTGACCACACAGGGTGAACTCACCGTCAGCGAGCCTACTAGTGGTATGGATGAATGAAACTTGCTTAAACTAAATGATGCACTCCACAGCTAACATCTACTTGCATGAAATGAAGTCTATTTTACTTTAAGCTACTTGAATTAGAAAGATGAAAAATCCTTGCTAGCTACTCACAATAAAAGATAGAACCACCAAGCAATGATAAACCTTTGTATTATGAGAGTTTTCCACAACAACTTCTTACAAAACTTTCGAAGGGAAAGATTTCTTTCCGTTTCAAACTAAGCTAACTTATAAGCTATCTCTCTATCTATTCTAACTTCTATCTTCTCTACTCTTTGATCTCTTGATCTAATCTAATCTCTTACAAATGAGGGGGGATGCCCCTTTTATAGTTGGCCTAGTCCAATAGATGACTTAGATTCAATTACAATGAAGGGCTCAGATTGAGTCACATATGCCCTAATTAGGGTTTTTGATTCAATTACAGAGAGGAGTGGGTAATAAATGCACATAAGATACTCCACTCCCCTGCAAGAACCATAATGAGCAATTAATGCCCATCACCATCTTCTAGAAGGTTCTCGTCTAGAAACGCGTTCCCACTATTCTGCCTGCCAATTCTGTTGCGCTAGGAGGAGGCAAGCACACAACAAAACTCAGTTCGAACCCTCCTTGCAAAAAGTTTTTCTCCGTTAAGTCCTCTTGTTTCTTTAATTCCTAGACATACTTCTTCCTTGTAAATTTCATATTTCTCTAGCCCACTGCCTTGGGCACATTTGGCCTCTTTTGCATCATGTTCTTAATTCCTTAGACAAATCTTCACTGTCGTTTCCCTTTTCCAAAGTTGTAATGTCATCTAGCTTCATCACCTCAAGCCCTCACGCTCTGGCTCCAGTGTTCATCCTACAAAATAGAAAGAAGAGCATCAGAACGCTTATGATATAAATTCACTTTACTTACCTAATTTCTATGTTCTGATTGATTGATCTCCGAATGTGATAGAGTTCATCATTTTTCTAGAAAAAATTCATCATGGGCACATTGTGTTCGTTTCATGAGGTCTTCTTCAAGGGCGCATCCACCACCTTGTGCCTGGAGTTTGTGCCTTAGAAAATATTTCACCTTGAGGACGTACTTGAATGCTTGATGTTTGAGCTTCATTTCATCTTCAAATTCTTCCATGCCTTAGACAAATTTCATCTCTACCCTGTGAGTGTATTTGACCCCTTGAGCTTTATTTTACCTATTTATGCCTTAGGAAATTTTATCTATTTTATAAATTTCATCCATTGTAATCTAGGTGCTCATTTTGACATCACCAACCGAGGCATTTTTTTTTTAGTAAAAACATTTCTCTGCCTTAGAAAATTTATTTTCGCCTAGGAAATTCATTAAATTGCCGCCAGGCAAAAATCTCTGCCGAAAAAGCTTGAGTGAGGTGTGGAGAATTTTAAAATCATTTCCTAGTGGGAAATGTCCAATACCCAAAAGAAATTTCCCCTCAGAACTCATAATTTCCATGTGTATCCAGACGAAGGGGTAAGTTTAATTTTATTATTCAAGAAAAAGAATAAAAATTGCTAAGGTTTATTCCACTACAGGATTTGACCCCAATTTTCGATGGCCTTTCGTCGGAATCTTGACAATATATTGTCGGTCGGCCGACGATTAACAAAAGTCAGCACCATTGCTCAAATTTCATCGACATCCCGACGGGCTGCAAAACGTCGACCTCATGACGCACGCTCATCGGAACCGCTACGCCAACTTCGTCGATCGTGCGACGAACAGTGCCCGGATGACGGGAGGCATACCTTCACCAAACCATTGGATTAACAACATAAGTCCATCGCCATTATGACACAAATTTGACGTATTGGTAAGATCGTTGAGAGATCAATATTGTTATAGCGATCAAAATTGCTTGAGAAGATATTTCGGGAGGATTGGATTTTTGTTTCAACGATAACTTTTCATTGTCGAGATACACATCTTATCTCATCGACGAAGCACGAGGGAAGCATATCAACAAGACATATATTATCAGAGTAAGTTATGAAGGTCTACTCGAGCAGCTATATGACACCAATAAGATTACATCGGCAGGAGTCTTGGAGACATAATTTAGATTGAAATAGCAATAGAATTTCATCGAACGAGTGATGAAATAGGCAAGTCATTACGGCAAAACTTCATTGGATAGATTGCAAATTCATCGGACATTTTTGCGGTTCGTCGTATATTCGATGAGGAAGTGCACTTTTTTTAAAAAAACCTATTCGTTGAAAGATCAAGACTATTATAGCGATCAAAATTGCCTGAGAAGATATATCGGGAGGACTGGTTTTTTGTCTTAGCAATAACTTTTCATCGGCGAGATACACATATTGTCTCACCAAGGGAAGCATATCAGCAAGACATATATCATCAGAGTAAGTTCTGAATGTCTACCCAAGCAGCTATATGACGCTGATAAGCTTACTTCGGCATGAGTCTTGGCGACATAATTTAGATTGAAATAGCGACATAAGTTTTTCGAATGAGCAATGAAATAGGCAAGTCATTACGGTGAAACTTCGTCGGATACATTGCAAATTCGTTGGACGCTTTTTGAGGTTCGTCGTAAAATTGACGAGAAAGTGCACTTTTTTTTTTTAAACCTATTCATTGAAATGTAGGCATATCGGTGAAAGATGAAGACTATTACAGTGATCAAAATTTCCTGAGAAGATATATCGGGAGGACTGGTTTTCTGTCTCAGTGATAACTTTTCATCGGTGAGATACACATATTGTCTCATCAAGGGAAGCATATCGGCAAGACATATATCATCAGAGTAAGTTCTGAAGGTCTACCTGAGCAGCTATATGATGCCGATAAGATTACATCGGCAGGAGTCTTGGTGACATAGTTTAGATTGAAATAGCGACAAAAGTTCGTCGAATGAGCGACGAAATAGGCAAGTCATTATGATGAAACTTCGTTGGATACATTGCAAATTCGTCGGACGTTTTTGCGGTTCATCGGAAATTCGACGAGAAAGTGCATTTTTTTTTAAAACCTATTCGTTGAAAGATCAAGACTATTACAGCGATATGAGGCCTGTTGGTAGCAGCAATAATGATAACTATTTTCTTGGCTATCATACAAGCCATCTCCATCAACAGAGCTTTGAAACCAAATCCACACACAACACAATGTTCATAGTGAAAAGTTAGCACTTTCTTTCATCTTTGCAGATTGGTTTGATGCTTCAAACGATGCATTTCTTATATTGAAAAGTGCATTACTTACCTTTTTGAGCTTCTCTTTGTTTTGAGAGTAGTTTAATAATCTCTACTTAATAGGGCCAACCACGTGAAGGTGGAAGCTCATTTGGCCCTTCCCCCCACCCCCCCCACTCACATCACTCTCAATTCCCCATACCCGATCATATAACATTAATCATTCATTCATCCATTAATAACATATACCATTCATTCATTCATCCATTAATAACATATAACATTCATTCATTAACATATAACATTTTTTCATTAACATATTCAGATTCATTCATTAACATATTTCATTTTTTCAGTTTTTACATATTATCAAAAATATGGCTGTCATAATATGATTACAATCACTTTTTTTTTTGTTTCTTTTTTGCAGCTAAAAAAGTTGAAGTGGAGTATCGTTTTCAAAATCATTTGTCCCCCCTTGAGTTTTTCTAAGCTTTGCTCGTGATCTTAATGTACGCCTAGTCGTGTACTCACAACCGCGTGGATGCGACTACAAGGGGGGGTCTACTGCAATAGGAAAGAAATGTTAAATTGATATGTTTTATTATTATTGTTACATGTATTTCATTAATTAAAAGAACATCAAAGTGGTGCTCTTTACCTGATTGGGCCACATCATGTTCCTGATATTGTCTTATAGCCTCATGCTCAACATGTTGAACACCCTCTAAATCCTGATATGGAGTTGAAACACGAAAGATTACATTAATTAATACACCAATTGCAATTAAAAATGTTTAAAAGAACATTAGAGTGGTCATGCTTACCTGATGGAGCCACATCATGTTCCTGATCTTGTCTAGCCTGATCATGCTCAACATGTTGATCACGCTCTACATGCTCTAAAGTTGAAACATGAAATGTTACATTCATTAATACACTAAATACAATTAAAAATGTTTAATTGTATTAATCCATACTACGTTTTGTATAGCACATGAATACATCTAGTACCGGGATGCACACCATGGCCTTCATCGGCAGGTTGCGCTCCACCCTCACTAGGCTGCATTCCAATGTCATGTGCAGGATTATCATTGCTTATTTGTGTAAAACAAATAGGCACATTATTATGGCGGAAATTAATATTGAACAGATTGCACAAGTATTCAATTTGAAATAAACTTTATTGAGTTTATTTACCTGCGTGTTGGATGTAGTGGAAGATTGTGTTTGCCTAGTCGAGACTCTTAGCTATTCAGTCAAGGCTCCATAGCCTTGGTCAAAGGTAATCTTTAGGTCCTCTTGTGTGGGCACTCTGTTGAAACCAAAGCCCTGCATTTTTGCATGCGATCATGAATTTTTCTTCTGTGATGTGATAAAACCAAAATTGTTTGCAATTTATTATTTGGATGCAATATTTCATTTATTGATACTTACAAATCATGTGGCTACTTTCATATAACCACCAGAGCCAAGTTTGTGCTGCCAGTGTTTTTCTAGTCTTGCCTTTGTTGCCTTTGATGTGTCGGACAGCCTATGAAAAATTTGAAATACGTTAGATTATGTAAAAAGAAAGATTAATCAGTATATAATTAAATTTTTGATTATATTACATACCTTCCTTAGCCTGGTAGTATCTCTCCTTTCTTCTTTTCAGCCTTCTCCTTTCCATCCGACACCAAGTCCTTCCACTCCCTTTCCGGAATCATGGGGGGACGCTCGTACTTTCTGTTCTTCTCTAAATGTGATCTATATTGGTCCCTCACATACTTTAGATAGGTACCAGCTTTCTTAAGGACCTTGGTTCGGTTGGATTTTTTATCACCGAACAACACAACTAAACGGTTAATGAGCTCATCTTTTAAATCTTGATTTTGGGCATTCCACCGTGTACGTATGGTGGGCCCGAAGAGCTCCAATGAAATATCACTTAGATGTTCATAAAAAACATCATTTCCTGCAATTATAATGTAGGTAAATATTGCCATTTTGTAAATCAATATAATAGGGCGCTATCCCCACTGTTAGTACTTACTTAAAATAATAATAGTAATAATTAAAATATTTTAAAGTACCTAAGACCTTCTCTATCTTTATGGGAAGGAAATCCTCGGTCACCACAAATGTGACAGGAAATGTTCTCGTACTAGTAATACGGGAAGATCTAGGAAATGCTGCTAAAACATCACCAGTAGTAGTCGCCTTTGCATCCACAGGTACTGACACATGTAGTGGCATGTGTTTGCTGCTAGAGGGTGGACTACCGAATGCTTGCACGGTATGTGTTGCCAACATTTCAGACAACAATATAGGCACAAATGATGGGGTCGGATGATGTGTTGTATGCGCAGGAAGATCAGGATTGACACTTGTACCGTCCCCTACTTCCCGGGAAACACTCGCAGTACCTTGATCACGGCCAACAACATGATCATGAGGATGCAAATAATCCTGTAAAAACAACACATATTTTAGTTCATGACATAAAAGAGTACAAAATATAAAACCATGAATGAACTCATGTTATAATTAAAGATCTCATGACAACTTACTTCCAAGTTTTGTGCTCTCTTAGACAATATTTTAACCCTTTCTCTTATCTCATTTGTTTGAGGCACTACGAATACCAACTGAAGGATTTCTTGATTGCATTTTTTTTGGGCCTTCCTCATCATATCCACAGGGTTTGTGGAAAATGCGATGTCATCATCACATAATAGTGACTGCACCTCCATATGGATGCTCTTCTGTACTGTTGGTGCCTTTCCCCGATCAGCCAACTGCAATAAGAATATTAAAAATATTATCAAAATTAACCCAATAAACTCATGAAAAAAACATAATAATAAAACATTTTGATCGTATCTAGTTTGTACAATTACAATGACGTAAACCTATTGGATAGAAGCGCCTGAAGATAGATTGCGATCTGTGCTCTGGGTCGGAGCCTTCCTCGTATGATCAATGTCTCACTGTGACAAAAATTAAATATAAAAAACATTACTGAAATGAAACCAATAGACTTACGAAAAAAAACATAATAATAAAATGGTATATTGGAGTCATTAATTGGAGGTTGGGTAAAATGGTATATATATAGTACATACCACCCCCATAGTAATTGTGTTTGTATCTAAGTGATTCAAATTGTAATCGATTAGCAACTCTTCACCTGCAGTTATTAATTTTATCGCACATACGAATACATGGTTTCCCTCTTGCGCCTCAAATATACAATTGGGTTGCTTATTTGTTGACCTAGGTTGTGTACTATTTATAAACCCTGCAATATTCCCTGATGCTTTTGGCCTCTCGTCAATGTACCTAGCCACTCCTTTATTTTGATCCTTATCTTTTAGTTGTATATAATTTGCTGATAGTGCATACCTACACATACTTCGTGTATATCGAACCAGTTGCATCCAATATTTGTAACTGCAACAGGATCCAACATACTCCATCAACTCAGTAACTTTGTTGTAATAGACTTTTATGCCGTCCATGCAAAATAGGCCCAAACCATGTAATGACGATGGTGCTATGCGATATATCCTCTCGTTGACACAAAGATCATTGTTTATTGGAGGAAGTTCCTTGGGTATCCATTGTTTCCGTAGATGTTTGTACCTCAAGGGCACCTCAATGTCACCTATGCTCTCATCATCATAAGAACATGACCCCCCTTCAGTAAGAAAAAAATCCATGCGTTTACGGAATTTTCTTCTAATCTTTTGACCTCTAGTTAATCTCCCTCTTTTAGACCTACTACATGTCTCGCTTTCCTCTTCTCTTCCTGAATTTCCCTCGCTTGAGGAAGACAAATCTGAAAAATACCTATTTTGTGGTGCCTGCACTCATAAGGTTGTTGGATGAAGTTCTTTTATGGTGATGTGATCCGAAGGTGATATTATGATTAATTTATCATTTCATCGCTAGAAATTGATAGGTTATAAGGTAATCAAGTCTTGATAGATTGCAAGTTATTGTTACTACCGTCCAAATGTGTCCATCACAAATCAAATCTACTTAACGTCTTTGTGCAGCATCTTTGCAAGCATAAAGTAACTTCAAATGATAGTTTGGAGTTAGTTCTTTCTTCTTTCAACAAGTATTGTAGCTCATTTTTGGAGCTTTCAAGAAAAAGATAGCATTGTAACTCATTTTCACAGACTTGTACTCAGTTGTATTTTTACCTTTCAATCAATAAAAGCAAGCTATTTTTCCTTCTCAATACTAGATATTGTGTGATAACATGAAATTATTGATATTTCCTTGTGATGATAATGTTTATCCTTTGTTCTAGTCTAGTTTCTCATAGCCTTTATATAAAAGTGCATGTTTGTGAAGGTCATAGTTTGTGTTCTACCAGTTCTATGTAGGATTCAATTGTGAAGTCAAACATTCAAGCCTCTAGGAAGGTCATTTGTTGTTCCACTTGATTTTTTCCATAAACTTCAAAGCCTATCTATGAAATACTTATGCAAAACATGTCAAAACTGAGTTATGTATATTGCAGTGAGTTTTATTGATCACATTGTGTGTCAAAACAACATTACAAATCCTTAATATTTGGTGCATCATGCTAGGAGTTAGTTTTATTTCATGTTTCCTCCTTACCCTTTTCCCAACAAGTAGTTTTAGGTGACTACCATAAGAGCCAACTTACTCTAGAGGTTCTTTTCTACTCTAGGTAACCCACAACCTAGAAAATTCCCATGTTTCACCAATATGTTAAGTTCTGCAACTTAGGAGGGGTACAATATTGAGAGATAACAGTTATTGGCATGCTTGGTGGGACTAGTATGATGAACTTCTCATCAAAATATCGAGAGATTTGGTTTTTTACTCAATATTATTAGCCTTTCGAGGCAATATAAACAACACCATGGTGACTCTAAATACATATCAGTTGGTTTTAGTAGTCCAAATGCATGCAACCAAGAAGAGGAAAGTGTTGTAGAATCTAAGCCAATTAAAATTCCAAGTTTTAAATTTTTTTCTTCAAACCAATAGTTGATTCGTAACCAAGAGAAGCCCTTTCAAATCCCCTTACCAGTTGAATCTAACATGGACAACTATGATGAAATTGTTAAGTTGGAAGAGCATGTGTTAACAATCCCAAGCTTCAAGAAAATCACTTCTTCTCTTCCTCAAAATTTACCAAAGCCTCCTATACTAGCCAATCCTCTATCAACACTCCCTAAAGCTTTCCAGGAGTTGCTCGATCATTTCAAATAGGAGGAGGTCGAGCTAGTAGTGAAACAAGAGTTTTTGTTTTCAATTCAAGACTCAAAACTGATTAAGGATCTTCCTCAAGTGGAAAGAACTTGTGAGGTCAGTTATGAGGAGGCAAAAGAGATATCTATTGTTTATAAGCCTCTGAATGGTGTGAATAATGAAAAATCCAAACTTTTTCAAGTAGAAGTGGAGGGTGATTAGTTGGAAAACAAGGTACAAGGAAACTGGATGGGTTAGAAGGAAGAGTTGATCTTCTCATTTGATCAGTTGTCTTGTTTTGTTGATAAGGATGAAGATTTGGAGCAACACGAAGATATCAAACAATTCGATGAGTTGCTGGTTAAAGAGGAAAAATCAAACATGGATCAAGAGGAAGAATATGGTCTTGATGAGGAGTCTATTCTCTCAAGTCAAGAAACTTATCATGAAGTTGATTTGCAAGATCTTAGCTATTTGGAAGAACTTCCTTTCTTCTATACAAAAGAGCTTAAGGTTGGTATAACAAATGAAATTTTGTTGGAAGAGGCTACTACATTGTTTGAACATTTACCTTCACTCATTGAAGAAGAAAATCCTGATTTGGAGTGTACTAATGAGGATTTTGAGCTTGGACTAGTTGTTCCTAAGAGCCTTCCAACAGCTGATAGCTTTGATGAGTTATTAGCTATCTTAATGGAAGAGAATGTTCCATTGACCATGGATGAGGAATCAACATGGAAATTTATCATGTAAGGTGAAGGTAATGATGTTATTTCTAATCATTCAAATTGTCTTCTCTCTTGTCTAAACTTAGCCATGAAACATGACAACCATAAAAAAGGTAGAAAGGTTTGAAGAATGTAGTCATGATAATATTATATCAACCTTATTGGGTTCTTTGAAAGAAGAAGAAAACCATGAAGTTCCAAATCAATTTCTTGTACCACAAGAGCACCATAAGAGTAAGATGAAGGATATGATCACACCAAAAGAGGAAAAGGGAAAAACCAATCTAAAGCTTTCAAGGGGATGTCCTATCAGGCATCTAACTAGGATGGAAACTAGAAATGCATCACAAGTCATTATTGCACCCAAGCATGAGGACTCTATCCTACTATCCTATCCATTTTAAGATAACATGAATGGTAAGTGGATATGTGGATTTGTTTTCTCCATTTATGAGGCATTGCAATAGTTGGTTAAACATCTATCATTTCTTCATTTCCTCTTTGATGCTCACAAACATATGGAGCATTACAAGTTGCAAAGAAAGGGTAGCTACTTTCATGAACCAGTTAATGGTTTTATTTAGGTATTCCTTTCCTCAGCTAGTCTAGGTTAGGATAGTTTTTGTTTTAAGTGAATAAATTTTGTTTGCACAGTTAGTTTGTTTTGAGTCATTTGGTAGGTTGAATAAGGTTGGTAGGTGTTATGTGGTGGAGCTTTTATTTTCCTTCCCTTTGGGGTGGTTTTATCTTTGTTATTTTTCTACTGGTCTGGTATTTGGGGGTTTTTTCTTTCTGGCCATTGACTTGCTATCAGCAATACTCAGTCACTTACGTCATGTTTTATCCCTTTTGGTCGTCACTTCACCGGCCCCTTTTACCTATCCTTTCGGTTTTGCATTTTGACTTATGCATCCCTATGGTTTTTGGCCTATTAACCTTTACAACATAGCCTTTGAATTATTTTTTGACCTCGTGGGTTATTTCCCCTTTTGCCTAGTGGTCCCCTTTCTTTAAAGTAACTATTTCGCATGTGTAGATTTGTATTAGCCGACGGATGCAGGAATTGCGATCTTGACTGTTCATCGCACACCTCGCAAGGTTTGTGCTTGGTCATAGAAAATGCTGCGAGGCTTGCGAGATGCTGCCACCTGTTGTGTAACTTGGTGGGGCCAGTTTTTGAGTGCTGACTGATGGACGGGTGATGATGCTGACAGCTGTGTACTATCTGATGCATCTGGGCAGTCCCTCGCTGACCTCGTGCAATTAAAACTTTAGTTTCAATAATGCTACGAGGTACGTGATGTGTTGATGCGTGGGCACCGGTGTTATTGATTAACGAATAAGGTGGGACCTGTTCCATGCTGATGTGGTACCTAATGGGCAATATTCTTGCTCGCTTGCTGACTGCAAGGAGGATGTGTCATTTTCAAACTGCTATTGACCAAATCTAGACCGTTCGTTTGGCCAATTGTATCTTTGATCAACGACATGTTTTCAAACAAACTGGTGCTGTACTATAGCTGTTCTATCTCACGCGAGTGAATAGTAATGGTCAAGTTCGACTCAGCCTGCGTAATTAAATGCTAAATAACCAGTGGATTGCTATTTCAGTGTTGCATTCTGGTTTATAAGAATTCTTCGGTGTTTAGAAAAGTGGCTATTATCTAAGTTCTCCATTATTGTGATAGTTGACGCTCTGCAAAATAAACAGTAAGTGATACGAACACCTTCTTTTGTAATTTCAGAATATATTAGTGTTGCCTATTGAATAATTGGTGATTGTGTCCTTTTTGATTCCTGGTGAATTGTTAAGCGAATTGGCTGTTAGAGCTTATATAGGTCATTGCTAGTGATTTATGTGCATATAAAAAAGTTTTCTATAATGGTAGTAAAGAATAGGGTGTAATTGTTTGTTTTTCTTTAAGAAAACCCTAGTTCAAATCCCCTTCTGTTTAAAATATATGGCATCCAAGGCACGAACTGTTGGTCCCGAGGCTGCGCCTAGGGGTTACTCACAAGATATTATTGATCTGTTGAAACCTTCTACGAGCAAGAAGCAAGAAGGAAGGATATTGTTCTATGGACCCATGATTCATGAAGGTTTAATGGAAAAACAATGTACAATCCATGATGCTCAATTGTCGTACACTGGTTGGCAGCTCTTTTCCAATTGGTTTGGAAATAGAAATTTGCCTGTTCCTTTGTGTAATCCATGGACACTGGACTTGGGTAAGTTGGTGGTACCGAATGTCTATGAAGATGTAGACTTATTAAAAGATATTGCTGCAAGGTACGATCCTGTGACTCGAATTGTCAGAACACATCTTGGCAAGCCTATGATTAAAGTAACCAGAGAGGAAATTGTAGAGATTTTTGGCTTACATGAATGGAGCCAGGATATGATTCCCATCAAATTGGAGGTCTTCAGGGAAGAATATAGAAACACTAAGGGTTTGATAAGGACATCCCTTTTGATACCCCATTTGGTTGTGTCGGGAAGAGGGAAGAATCAGAAAAAGGTTGTTATTGGCAAGAATGAGCCTGAACCTTTCCCGGTAGACTACTTCGCCCCTCATTTCAAGAAGACCATCTATGCACTATGTCAAGTTTTGGGGATTGACCTGAAGAAGACTATACCTATAGAGATAATGTATATGGCTATCAACCTCCAACACCCTTGTTATAATGTGGTATATGACTTTGCCACTTACCTTGCAGAGAACATAGATTCTGGCTTAGCAGGTTTGAAGCTAGGAAAGAATTGGGTAAAATTCAAATGGTTTTCACTGTGGATTCATATGTTTTTATATAGGGGTTAGAAGGTATTTGGAAAAGATAAGGAGTTGAGGAAGATGGAAGGAGATATTGAAATGCCTGTCCAATATTGGACTAGGGTCTTAGACAAAAATGATCATAAGTTTGATTATGTCACCTTTCATAATATTTTTGGATCTAAGTTAAGGAAGGCTTTAGTTGTTGATCCACCGAGGATTCCAAAAGAAATTCATGACTTTCTAAGACCTATGGAGAGGAGGCCTAACCTGAATCTAACCCACAATTGGGGTGATATTATCCCTAATCACAATACTACAATCTTCAGGGTCTTTGGCACCAATGCCATCCCATCTGTCCTACCTAAAGAAGTTCCTCTCAGACTTGGTTTTGTAGAGATTATGAGGCAATTGGGAGCATCTCAAGATTTCCATTTGCCTGCTGAACACAAGAAAGGATCCTTTTTCCTTGAATATATAGCTTTTGCAGATTTTGTTATGATAAAGGGAGGGTGGAGAAATTTACACTTGTTACTCAAGCCATATAGATTGAATACTGTACGCCCTAGGAATTATGATCCTGAGGGTTTTATCTCCCAAATGAAGGCTAGACATCAGACTGGAACCTTTGTTCACAATTTCTACTATCTTGAAGATATCATTAAGAATATTTTTGATGAGGACTTATAGGATGAGAGAAAGGCAATGTACATTGCCTATTCAAAAATGGTAAGAAGTAAACAGGAAAAAATACCTAGTTATGATCCTGTACCTGATGCTAAAGATGAGCTCAACAGGGCAATCTATGTTCTTGATAATTTTGAGAGCATAGTAGGAGCCTTGAAGGAGGAAAGGATTGTAGAAGGAAAGGGAAAGTCACATGTTACTGAGCAGCACCCTGAGATAAGAATCGAAGAAAGGCCTACCTACTAGCCTCAAGGGAAAATAAAAGTGTTTTCAAGAAGGAAGAGAAATAGGACAAAGGAAGTTATGATGAGTGGTGCATCACCCGTCCTAAGGAAATCAGTATCTGGTATTATTGATCTGGATTCGCCTCTGAAGAGTTTAGAACAGATTAGCACATCATCCCCAAAGAGGCCTAGAACTGATATGGGGGATGTTGGCCAAAAAGGTAATGATGAGGAGGATATTATTGTAACTCTGGATGAAATAAATCTAGAAATGCCACTAGATCCGACTGACATTGCAACGAGCTCAGGAGCCATCACCCTAAGATTGGGGAAGGATGAGATTAAAGGAATTACAAATAGTGATGATTTGAGAATGGAAGCCTGCAAAGAATTCATGATGGATGACTCTTTTATCCATACCCGTGCTTTTGAAGATTTTGTATGGAGAGCTCATCTCTCATCTTATACTGAGTAGGTAGCACATGAGAGAAGTTTGCACCTAGAGCTTCTAGAGCAAGTAATTCAGTCAAAGGTCAGAGTACAATTGAAGGAGAGGTTTAAGGAAATCACACTAGAATAGGGCAGAACATTGGTTCAAAAGTGTGGGATATTGTTGATGCTGTAGTATTTGATACAGTAAGAAGGGCAAATAAACCACTTCTTGCAACAAAGGAGGAGGCGGCATTAGCACTTAAAGGATCAACTTTCAGTGAAGAGTGGGATTCTCTGGCAATATGGTCACTATCTACAGGGTCTCGAAAACCTATTGTCGCTGAAACATCCGATTTTAGTGGTCATTTGATTGTGAAGAGAGTTGTTGATACCCCTGTCTTGGAGGCTGTTGACATGGTTGTGAATGTTGCCAAATTTACTAGGGCAACCGTGGAGGATTTAACTAAAAACTGAGATACTCTGAGGAACCAGTATAATTACATTATTATTGAGTATAATAAGAGTCAGCAAAGGGTGGCAGAATTGGAAATAGAAATGGCCTTATTAAGGCAACAAATGGAAATCTTGAGATCCCAAAAGCAGGTTAGCTCTAGCCAAATTATTGCTGACCCACCAATTGATCAACCCCAACCTCCTGCACAGGTTCAATCTTGGGCTATGGTCCCGTATAATATGGGACAAGTCCCTATTGCAATTGAGAATTCCAGTACGTTGAGCGAAGATCCTTCTAGGGAAAAGTTACTCCAGCAGGTTGAAGAATATAAGGAGATGGTAAATCAAATCCGGGATGCAACAAGAAGGAATAATTCAGAAATTGTTGATACTGTGTTAAGGCATCTACATAAATGAGTCCAGAGTAAGTTGAATGGTGTTCATGTGAATTATGCCTTGATGCTGCAAGCACTTGAATTGTTTCCAAGGGACAGAGAATTGGCTATCCCTTTGCTAAATAGATGGGGCCCTAGAATGGAAAAATTGAAATTTATGGCAATTGGAGCAAAGCAGCATGGGAATAAGTATCCTATAGTCATGACAACATATCAATTTGTTAAGACTATTGTTGAGCAAAAATTCCAGGGGTCTGCTACTCCTATGGAGTCCAAAATCAAAGCATCGAAGGATATTTATGATAGAAAAGATTTGACTCCACTACCTCATATTTTGCATAGTCAGGATAGTGTCAAGCCTTTGCAGGAGTGGAAGGAGCAAATGAATAATATAATGACTGCCCAAACTCATGAGATATGCAAAAATATTGATATTCACATGTTGGAGAACACTTTAGAGAAGTTATCACTTGTCATTAGTTTCCTGAAGAATTTTGACAAGACAACCATGTCATTAATGATAAAGTATGTACCTTATCAAAAAATGGTGGACCGGGTGGTGGCTTTCAATTGGCCATCGGAGGAAGATTTTGAGTCATGGAAAAAGATGTTTATTGATGAACTTGAATTATAAATAATGGGGATGAGAGCTGCAATTTGGTCATGTAAAATACAGGTCTGGCCTACGGTATTATATTTTGAAATGCATTCTCTTCCTGGATTTAGGTACAAATTGTGCAAATAAAATCAGCACATGGAGCGGTTAAAAGATGCTTTGATGATAGGGAATCAATACTTGGAACCACGCTTACCTTTCCTCCGTAACAAATTAATCATCATTTTGTTTTAAGCTTTTCTTCTCTTACCAAGCAAATGATGTAAAGATAACTGATTAGGAATTAGCGGTCCAGTAAAAAATGGACATGTGTATCCTCCAGCCTAAAGCTTGTTTGCTCCCTTGTTTTTATAAAAGGGAATTCTGGGCCGAGGAATAGGTCTGCTGAAATTACTTAAGATATGTAAGAGAAGAATCAAGTAGAGAGAGAGAAAAGAATATGTCCAATTTTTTGAAGCTTTGAGTCTGTTTGGGAACTTAGTAAATCATGGGGTTTTGGAGCATACTTATGCAAATCTTGTGATTGTTTTGAGTCTATTTTCTCTCCTATTGTAATAATTTGCATGAATTTTTAATGAAAAGTCTATCAAAGATGATGTTCGTTAAATTTCATTTGTCATTTCTTGTGGATTATGTTCAACTATAGCTCTAGTTCAATGGACCTGTTAAATGCTTCAGTTGTTCAATAAGTTCATGCAAATTAGCACATAGGATTTGCTAAAGAGTAATAGATTCATGTATTGATGAATGGATGGTAATGCCTTACATAGATATCATAGATGCTCTAGATGAAAGTTACCCTGTAGTTCAGTTTCCAGTTTGACTTCGTGCTTTAGGATATGGCACTGGTACTCTGACTGCTTATTGTTCTTGTATTTTTTGTTATAGCTTCAAGAAATTTCACTCGAATATTTCATAAAAACACACTTAGGTGTTATTTCAATTCCTTGTTAAATAAGAGTTGAATTCTCCTAAGAAATAGCCAATTTCTTGAAGGATTATCTTGTTTAAACTTAGACTGGAATTTATCTGTTGTTTATCCATGTATGAGCAAATCATTCTCATCATGAATGACAATATATTTTAGGGATACCCTCCTGGATCTTACAGAGTCCAAAGTGTAGGAGAGATAATAGTTTTGTTGCATTTTTCTCATTAAGTTGGCGCAGTGCCTTCAGGACTTTTAAAATTGAGTATGGCAAGCTCATAGAAGCTTCTGTAGGTTCTACTTGGGTTGTAAAAAATGCCAACATTATGCACTATTTTGGATGAGTTACAACATTATGCAAGACTATTTCTCAAGTCTTGTCAAGTTCCAAGAGTCAACACCATGCCCAATGGATAAGTTTAGGCAACTGGTGAGGATGTTTAGCAAGCAAACATATAGAAGATGTCACCAATTTTTTTACCTAATTTAGCTTCTAACTCAACCAAGTAAAGTTGGGATAGTTTTTGCAAAAATAAAGATAAAGGTACACATTCAATTCTACTAAGTTCCATTCATATACACAAAAGTATTATCAAATGAATTGCAGTTCATTATGCAAATGTATACAAGAGAAAGATTGCACAAAATTTTCACAAATATCTTTTATTGATAATTACAAATGTATGGTGTCCCACACAAGTTGTGGGAATAACTATTTCAATACAATATAAGACATAAACTATACATTTGAAGAAATAGAAAGGAAAGAGCATATGGAAAGAGTAGGGATCCGTCATTGCCTAAATGATGAACCCCAAAGTTGAACTATTGCATCATTGGAAAAGTATGATCAAATTCATCTATTATGAAGAATTGGTCTATGTGCCTCTAGTAATCACTATAAAAATGTGAAAGACAAAGCTATTTTTTTTTTTTTTTTGTCTTATCTTATACCATTTTATGAGAATGGGGGGGCCAATGTGCGAGAAGATCTTTGGAAACTAGGCATGAAAATTGTAGGTTAAAGAGAATGGGGGTGCCAAACTTACAGTACTCATTGTCCCTTGGTCATCGATTTTCCCTGAGTGCCCTCAACCTGGTCCTCGGCACTGGTATTGACCTTGTTTTAGCTCCAAACTCTTCATTGGTGCTAGTATTGACCTTGTTTTCACTCCTCCAAAGTCTTCCTCAGCGTTGGTATTGACCTTTCACTTGTCCAATTTGATGAGCTACAACCTGCTTTAGTTAGGTTTTATAGTATGTTAATTAAATTTAAAAAAATTATGGTTCCATTTAGAGTAGTGAATATAAAGCAAGCAAAGCCTATTATGGCGCCATTTAGAGTAGTGAATATAAAGTAAGCCAAGCCTATTATAGTCATGAGGGAAATAATAAAACTCCTAGAATACTTTGTGAAACCATTTTCCTTGGTTAAAGGGAGGCCATAAAATATACCTTTGGATTTTTTCAATCTTCAAATATGAGGATTTGCAAGGTTCTTAGCAACATGAGTAATGGAAATGTGTGCAACAAGAATTTTTGAACACACATGAAATCTCCTTGCCAAAGAAAGGGGCTTCATAATTTTATATGATATTTTTTTTCAGCTCTAGAATCAACTTTTAAATCTTCTCCTAATAGGGCCAAAATCACATCTTCTTGTGTTTGAGAAGTCACCAGCACTGAACATAACCGTCAAGCAACTTTTCATCAAGATTATAACATCACCGTTGATTTTGAGCACCTGCATCTTAGAGCCGCTTTAGTAACTTGTCATATAATGTACTAAAACTCGACATAAATATTAAAGAACTTTGATTAATAGTAATGTTATAATATTAATATATTATATAACAATATTATATTACATTATATGAATTATAATGATATATTTGATATATTAAGATTATATATAATCTATATATAGATTAATAGTAATTATATTAGATTATTAATATTATTGGTATATTATTACTAATATTAATATTGTATTAGATTAATAATAATTATAATATTGTTAAATGATTAATTATATTACAAATGAACACTGCTTTCAAATTCTTAGCTTTGAATGAATGGTTGAAGCACCAATGTTGAATGTTGCAACTCTAGTAGGCATGAATAGAAGTAGAGGAGATTGTTTGGGAGAAGAATTTTTCTAGTGCTAGGTTATGTGTTAGGTTATATAGGGTTAGGTTATATAGTGTTTGAGCCTAGCCTCAAACACTACAATTAGGGTTAGGTTATGTGTTTTCTTTAGGGTTAGGTTTGGGATTAGGTTTATGGTTATGGTTAGAGTTTAGGGTAATCCAAATCATAACCTAACCCTTTCTCTCGAAACCTTAACCTTGACCCTAACCCTCACCTTTATCCTATCTTTATAACCCTAACCACAACCAAAACTCTAACCCTAAATATTATTTATTTTATTAATTAGTTGCATTCACTCTAATAACCCTAAACTTAACCCTAGCCCTATCCCTAGCCCTAATCCTAACCCCAACTCTAAGCCAAATATAAAAACAACCCTTAATTAAATACCCAAACACTAAATCCTAACCCTAATTAAATACCCAATCATAACCCTAAATTGTAACATCATCCTTTGAATTGGATACTACATCAAAAATTATGTGTTACAATCATTGCTTCCATTGTTGGCATTTTTACATTGGGATGCATATATTTTAAAAATCAACAAAATCTTTTAATGTCTTGCCAAAATTAATATTATTAATTGTAATATCAAACTTATAAACATGTATCCAATTTAGAACATAAATAAGAAATATATGGTAATAGTTTCTTCAAAAAACAAAGTGATGTGGACTAGAAGGACTATAAGAACTATAATGATTTTAGAATATACACATAATGGATTTGTTGAAAAGGTTTTAGAAACTTTCAAACAAATGCAATTGGTAGATGCAAAGAAAAATTCCACAACCTGATGGAACTTCAGTAAATTGAAGCTGGGGTTAGAGGGTTTCTAAATTACTTAGGGTAACCTTCAGTATGGATCGGTCAAAACCCTCTTGTTATGTTTTAACGGTGACCTGTTGCCACGGTGGACCGGTCACTTAAGTGAGGTTTCATCCCTCTCGGGTCGTGCTTAACTGGCCCTATTTCACCTGATTTGCCGATCTATTTGGCGTAATGGCCTAGGTATTACATAGCCAAAAATTTCAATGCGGGCCCCACTTAAATGTCACACAACTAGGGTTAGGGGACCAGTCAAGATTCAATTAGGATTAGTAATTAATTAGGGTTAAGGTTAGGGTTCAATTAGCATTCAACTAGGGTTATGGATTAATTAGACTTAGGATTAGGATAAGAGTTAAATTATATTTACAATTAGGTTTTGAATTAGTGTTAGGTTAGGTTTGGGTTGGGGTTTAATTACAATTACGTTTCAATTAGGGTTATGATTATGGTTAGGGATTCAATTTATCTAGGGTTACAATTCAAATAAAATTAGGCTTGAATTAGGTTTAGGGTTAGGGTTAAAGTTAGGATTAAGTTTTAATTATGGTTAGGGTTAAATTTTAATTATGGGTAGGGTTTAATTAAGGTTATGCTTAGAGTTTAATTAAGGTTACTATTCACTTAGGTTTATGGTTCAGTTAGTATTCAATTTGGGTTAGGGATCAATTACGGTTACGATTCAAGAAGAGTTTTAAAGGGTTAGGGTTAAATTATGGTTGGGGTTGGAGTTAGGGTTAAATGAGGGTAAGGACTATTGTTAGTTTTAGGCTTAGGGTCAACTTAGAGTCATCTAGGGTTATGATATAGTTAGGGTTAGGGTTCAAATAACGTTAAGATTTAATTAGGGTTAAGAGTAAATAAGGATTAAATTAGGGGTAGGCTAAATTAGGGTTAAAATTTAATTGGGGTTAGGGTTCAATTAATATTAAAATTTAATTAGGGTTAGGGTTCAAGTAGGAATCAATTAGGATTAAGGTTTATTTAGAGATAGGGTTTGGATTATAGTTTAATTAGTGTTAGAGTTATGATTAGAATAAGAGTTCACTTAAGTTAGGATTAAGCTCCACATGACAAATGATCGACCAAAAATCATCAACATTAGGGTTAGGGATAAGGTTCAATTAGGGATATAGTTAAATTAGGGTTAGGGTTAAAGTTAACATTAAGTTTTAATTATGGTTAGGGTTAATTTTTAATTATGCTTAGGGTTTAATTAAGGTTATGCTTAGAGTTCATTTAAGGTTACTATTCACTTAGGGTTACAATTTAGTTAGTATTCAATTTGGGTTAGGGATCAATTAGGGTTATGGTTAAATTATGGTAAGGGTTGGAGTTAGGGTTAATTAGGGTAAGGGTTACTATTAGTTTTAGACTTAAGGTTAAATTAGAGTTATCTAGGGTTATGATATAATTAGGGTTAGGGTTCAAATAACATTAAGATTTAATTAGGGTTAGGGCTAAATTAGGGTTAAGTAAGGATTAAATTAGGGGTAGGCTTATATTAGGGTTAAGATTAAATTAGGGTTAGGGTTAGGGTCAGATTAAGGGTCAATTAAGGTTAAAATTTAATTAGGGTTAGGGTTCAAGTAGCAATCAATTAGGGTTAGGGTTTAATTAGATATAGGGTTAGGATTAGAGTTAAATTAGATTTACAATTAGGTTTTGAATTAGAGTTTGGTTAGGTTTGGGTTGGGGGTTAATTACAATTACTTTTCAATTAGGGTTATAATTACATGGTTAGGGATTCAATTTATCTAGGGTTATAGTTCAAACAAAATTAGGCTTGAATTAGGGTTAGGGTTAAAGTTAGGATTAAGTTCTAATTATGGTTAGGGTTAATTTTTAATTATGGTTAGGGTTTAATTAAGGTTATGCTTAGATTTTAATTAAGGTTAATATTCACTTAGGGTTATGGTTCAGTTAGTATTCAATTTGGGTTAGGGATCAATTACGATTATGATTCAAGAAGAGTTTTGTAGGGTTAGGGTTAAATTATGGCTAGGGTTGGAGTTAGGGTTAAATTAGGGTAAGGGCTATTGTTAGTTTTAGGCTTAGGGTCAACTTAGAGTTATCTAGGGTTATGATATAATTAGGGTTAGGTTTGAATAAGGATTAAATTAGGGGTAAGCTTAAATTAGGGTTAGAATAATTAGGGTTAATATTTAATTAGGGTTAGGATAATTAGGGTTAGGTTTCAATTAATATTAAAATTTAATTAGGGTTAGGGTTCAAGTAGCAATCAATTAGGATTAGGGTAGAGATAGGGTTAGGATTATAGTTTAATTAGTGTTAGAGTTATGATTAGAATAAGAGTTCACTTAAGTTAGGATTAAGCTCCACATGAAAAATTATCAACCAAAAGTCATCAACATTAGGGTTAGGGTTAGGGTTCAATTAGGGATATAGTTAAATTAGGGTTAGGGTTAAAGTTAGCATTAATTTTTAATTATGCTTAGGGTTTAATTAAGGTTATGCTTAGAGTTCAATTAAGGTTACTATTTACTTAGGGTTACAGTTCATTCAGTATTCAATTTGGGTTAGGGATCAATTAGGGTTATGATTCAATAAGTTTTTTGCAAGGTTATGGTTAAATTATGGTTAGGGTTGGAGTTAGGGTTAAATTAGGGTAAGGGTTATTGTTAGTTTTACACTTAGGGTTAAATTAGAGTTATCTAGGGTTAGGGTTCAAATTAAGATTTAATTAGGGCTAGGGTTTTAAATTAGGGTTAAGTAAGGATTAAATTAGGGGTAGGCTTAAATTAGGGTTAAGATTAAATTAGGGTTAGGATTAAGGTTAAATTAGGGTTCAATTAAGATTAAAATTTAATTAGGGCTAAGGTTCAAGTTGTAATCAATTAGGGTTGGAGTTTAATTAGATCTAGGGTTAGGATTAGAGTTTAATAAGTGTTAGGGCTAGGCTTAGAATTAAGGTTCAATTAAGCTTATAGGTATAATTAGGGTTACCATTAGAATTAGGGTTAGTGTTATAAATATGATTATAATTTGAGTTATGGCTCAAATAGGGTTAGGGTTCTACAATCAAACTTGGGGTCATGGTTAGTGTTAATATTAATTTAGAGTCTCATTAGGGTTCAATCAAGGTGATAGTTAAAATTATCCTTCTCAATACGCCTATTTTCATCATTTTTTCTTAGTGCAATAAATACCTCAATAATAACTCTCAGCGTATTTTATATATATTAATATTTAATATATGTATGCTAGTTATGTTTTAACGGTGACCTATTGCCAAGGTGGACCAGTCACTTAAGTGAGGTTTCATCCCTCTCGGGTCATGCTTAACTGACCCTATTTCACCCGATTTGTCGGTCTTTTTGGCGTAATGGCCTAGGTATTACACCGCCAGAAATTTCAATGCGGGCCCCACTTAAATGTTCCATCTGAGGGCTGATGAGCCATCCGATCACAAAATTCGATCTTGACCACTTCTCACATACCTCATAGGTTTGTCTACTAGCATCATCAAAGTAGTGCAAGGTTCGTGAGATATAGCCACGTGGCGTGAATGGATGAATGGGTTTTCTTCCTGAGGTGTTCGATATGACAGGGGGTCATCTTTTCACCAATAATAGCCATCAATAACCTTCAGCATGGATCGGTCAAAACCCTCTTGTTATGTTTTAATGGTGACCTGTTGCCATGTTGGACCGGTCACTTACATGAGGTTTCATCCCTCTTGGGTTGTGCTTAATCGGCCCTATTTCACCTAATTTGCCGGTCTTTTTGGCATAATGGCCTAGGTATTACACCGCCAGAAATTTCAATGCGGGCCCCCCTTAAATGTTCCATCTAAGGGCTGATGAGCTGTTTGATCACATAATTCAATCTTGACCGCTTCTCGCAGACCTTGCAGGTTTTTCTATTGGCATCATCAAAGTAGTGTGAGGTTCACAAGATATGGCCATGTGGCGTGAATGGATGAATGGGTTTTCTTCCCAAGGTGTTTGATATGATAGGGGGTCGTCTTTTCACTGGTAATAGCCATCAATAATGGGGTAATCATGATCTCTTGCACACCTCACACAGGCAGAGTAAATATCTGGGATAGTGTTGCGAGGTTCGCGAGGGAGTGGCACATGGATTTTCTTTTCATGCCAGTGGGATTATATGGGACCCATTGTGCAGTTTGGGTCTATTCTTCTGCGGGTTTTTGATTGGATATGTTTTCTAAAGGCATTGACGTGGATTGTCAACATCCATTGACTTGATCTCCACCCTCCATTTGTTAAAGTGCCTCCCGAATTGGTGGTTCATTTATAGGGAAGAAGTGTGTGAGTTGTCTGTGTGGCATGTATTACTTGGCTATTGCTCATGTCATTAATGATACAGGTTTCTTTTCTCCTAAGGATCTCCACCTAATTTCCTCCTGCGTATGAATAGTTCCATCCTACTGAGGGTATTCATAGTTATCTAGATCATTAACTGTGCAAGTGCTTGAATCACCTTCAAGTAATTGTACCCTGCATATTGGCTTGCTCTATAAATGCTAACTGAATTGTATGTAATCAGCATTGCATTCTCTTGTGTCTAAGTGCAGTAAGATTTTTCTTTTGTTTGTGACTGCGCTCTGTTTCTATCATGAGTAAATCAGTTAAGCGAAGGAGTGCGAGGTTGGCTTCACTAGTCATGAAGAAATCCGATTCTCCCATGTCTCGCAACGCTATTATTAGGAACACTAGGAAGAGGCCAGTACATTGTTCATCCCCGATAATCATCTCAGATTCTGATGAATCTGAGACTGATTCTGATTATCGGTACTATTTGGCTTCCCTAGCCGATCTTATGGGAGTGGATGAGGAGGTTCTAGCAATCGAGCCAGTGTCTGCATTAGCACCAGGTCTAGTTGTTTTAGAATGTGCTCGCAAGGTTGGTAAAGAGGAGGTGGTGCCATTGCTATCGTAGGCTCAAACTCGGAGTGGTTGCTTGTACTGGGGCCATGTTGCTTCTTCATGATTACTGGTAGTGGGTCCATTGGACGTGTTTTTTCTTCTCTTGTTGTTCTCTCAAGTGGATTTGGATGTGGATATGGACGTGCGCGTGCTTTGCACGAAATTTTGATTTTTGACTAGTTATTTCATAACCGTTTTGATTCCTTTGTTCATGCATGGTATCATTATGACAAGGAATGTAAATTTGAATTTCATTTTGGTGCTGAAATTCAATTTGGTGTCACAATGTAGCCTAATGCTTGTTGCTCTCCTATTCTATAAAGGAGATTTCATGGCTCATTGTGAAGGGTTAGAATTTTTTTGCAATCCGACGCTTGGAAGTTATACAGTCCTCTTTATTGTTAAAGTGTTATGAACATTTTGTTTCAGGAAGTCATCCTGGGGTTAGGTTTATATATAGATTAGTGTGATATGCTTTTTTAATTACTTATATCAAAAGAAATCTATAAAATTAAGATGGTTTACTCTCCTGGGTGTGTGCCATGGATTATGAATAGCTTTATCAAAGATTCATCTGTTCAGTTTCAATAGTTAATTGAAAATGTGATTCATTTTCTTGCTTTAACTCAAAGAGTTAATCAAATGCTTGAAAAATAAGTTACATGTTCATGGTTGTATATACTCAGGATGCTTGAAGAAGTACTATCTTAATATGCTAAAATATCTCATGATAGTAATGCTATATGAGATGGGTTCATCGTATCAGGATTTTGTTCTGTATGATTCCATTGCCCTATGGATGAAGCACTAGATAATGTTTGTGTCATTTTATTAGTTCAAGACTATAGGTTCTAAGCAAGGATATCCAAATACTCAACACAAAACACTTGAATACAACCTTGTCCTCCTCAAGGAGGTATTGTAACAAATAAGTGGGTCAGTTCCATTGCTCTTTGGTACTGGTAGTCATTCTCTGGTCTGCCAAAACCTTGAGATGATCACTATCCCTTTGAGTGTGTAGGAATTGTAATCTGTACACAGGAAGTGTTCTTGCCAATCATGAGACATTCATGTGAACACGTTTGGGTTTACCCACCTTGGTCCTACAAAGCCAAAAGTGTAGGAGAAGTCAGTCCTTTACTGACTCTCATTAGTTGGCCATTAGTGGTTGTAGTTGTCCTCGATAGGGGTTGGCTACCTCTTAGATATCTGCAACCTCTACATGGATTGTATTTTAAACACCAACACAACCTTCACCAAAATCCTTATTGGTTTCCTTAATATGGGAGATTTGGAACAAGGTATAGACATCCATCAAAGCATAATATGAAGATGATTTTTTCAAATGTTGTGGTTGTAGATGCCCTTTTAAAATTTATACAGAATGTGGAAGGATAGAAAAAGCTTGTGAACTATTTGACAAAATGTCTCAAAGAATTGTAATCTCTCAATTTATTTTAGTGTCTATTTTGTTATACCCCATGTCCCAAATTGGGTATAACACAATAGACACTAAAACAAATCGATAGATTGTTATGAGGGCAGTGATGAGACTTTTCTAATTAGAGTGTATTCCATGAGATTACAATTATTCAAGGCATTGTGTCAAATAGTTCATGAGCTTTGTCTATCCTCCCACATTTTGCATAGATTTCAAAAGGGCATCTACAACCACAAGATTTGAGAAAATTCATCTTCATATTATGTTTTCCTTATGATTGATTGACTCTTATACTAAATTAATATGTTCAATTTATGTTTCCTACTTGATCTAACTATCCACAAATGGCAATTTAACAGTGGAAAGATATGATCCTACTTTGGTATAAATTGTATATGCAATATCAAGGTATGAATTAATATGTTCAATTAAGAGATGTTAAATGAAATGAATAAAACTAATGTAATGTAAATAAGGGAGACCAGTGCCTTATTGGGTAAAATGGAGTCAAATGAAAGCCTTTAATGAATGGTTTCTATCTAGCAGGTCCTCTAATTGTTTGGCATATAACTATGAGTTTACAACTGGTATAAACATGCAAGAGTGTAAATGATAAACCCTAGTTGAGGCAAAATATCAAATCTAATAATCTGATTCTTCTTAATGATCCAAATGGCATTCCTAGATTACTGTAATTTATTGAAAATAATTTTAATTCTTCTTTAAAGAATCCAATAAACCAAATCACACAAAAACAACAAATGTGTACTGATAAATAAAATATATACTTGATACTTCAATTTAAACAACCAAGAAACATCAGATTGGAGACAATCAAATAATCGCAAGAATCCAACAAACAATTGATACCAGAATCAAGCCACTAAATCAACAGTCTTTCATTATCTCCTTCAAAGTTCATACATGAAACATAGTCTCCTTGAATGTCATCATTTCTGAAAATTTAATGCTTATAGCAGTCTATCCTATTCTAATTCTATCTTCTACCCCTTAAATTTATCCAACAATGGATACTTATACATCAGTTTGCAAAAGGACATGCCTTTTCAAAAAGGTTTAAAGCATAAAAGGTTTAACAAATCCACTATTAACTAACTTCTCTTGAGCCACAAATGGACTGCAGACATATGCTCCATATAATCTTGGCGCTCATGAGTGTTGGCATCTCCCAACGCATCGTAGATCACAATCTCCATCATTATTATTTGCTCATTTTGCTCACATGTTGCATCCAATATCACATCTTTCGTAGTGGTTGTCTTCAGCATCCCTTGGAGTATTGTTTCGCATTCACTTTTCCATGTAGTCGCTTCCTTCATTTTCCCTTCATCATCACATAACTTGGTGAATCTATCTTCGGTAGCCTCTGTCAATTCCTGCATATCCCCTTGTAACTCCACATATAAATCCCTATGCCTATCCATAATACAATTGGCATATTTTTCAATCTCTTCATTACTAGTAGTGTCCTCCTCCAATTCCTCAATTGTTTCCTAAATTCTGCTATCCACTCTCCTGTGTTCCTTTATTGCGTCTACATACTGTGAATTTTTTCCCCAGAGTTTATTTAACCAAGTGGTTAAAACAACTTGCCTTTTTTTATTATTGCAGCAAATGCATCCATTCTCCCTTGAGAGTATGTAGTTGACCCTTCCCAACGGTCTTTTTTCTATGAACTCTCACCTTGAGTGAGCATCCTTGTTGGTTCTAATACACCACCTACCAAGTCTTTCAAGCGTTCATTCTCTCTCAACATCCTCTCATTATTGGTTTTGTACATCTCCCTTTCCCTTATCAATGCTTGGATTCGGGCTTTATTCAACTTGGCTATATTTATCCCAATATCAGCAGTCGCTACAGGATCAACCTCCCCAGCCTTCAGGGTCATGACATGTCCAAATGCCTCTTTAGTATTAATAACAATTGATTTCTTGTGAGGAGGATACAAGGCCCAAATCATCAATGTTTCATCATCAGGATTGTATCTTGATCCTGTGTATACCTCCGTCAACTTCTCTATACTGAGCTTGTGGGTAGCATTGTTATCTTTTAAGAAACTATCAAAAACTAATGCAGAATTCATATCCAAACCTAGAAAAACCTGCCTTTTCAAGCAGCTCCCTCCCCTTTTCAGGGGTCATGTCAATCATCTCTTTGTCCACTTCATCCTTTAAGCTTTTTAATAGTTGATCCTCATTCCCTGGAGTGACATTGTCAACCTGTCCCCTTATCTCTTTCCCTTTTTGCTTATATAAAAATGTCTTAAACTCCGAGATCTTTATAAATTCATCATCTGATATGAAAGACCTCTAGTCTTCATGTCTTGTATCTACATCCATGGTTTCCTCAACATCTATTTCTCTAGAAACATAGGCATACTCCTGAGTCTTCATTCTTGAAACTTTCCCAGATGAGCTTTGTGGCCTATCTATTTCTGAAATCCCCTTAATGGAGGATAACAACTCAGCATCCACCAACTCTTGATTATGTTTTTCAATCACAATTTCAGCTTCCTCTGCCTCCAGGTTTCTGATTATGTCATCAGATTTAAAGGGCACATGATGGTAACCTCCGAGATTTACTTTTTGTCTGGCAGAGTGGATATACCCTTCTGGATCAAAGTTCTTTCTCACTGGTGCTCTGCTCATGTTGTAGTGCAATAATTTTTCCAGAATCAGATCATAACCTTCCTTGGCTAATACAGTGAAATCACTAAAACATAATGTACTGGGCATAAAAGCCTGTTTCCCATATGAACTTAAGTTCATAACACTGGAGTAATCCATTTGCTTAACAATTTCAAGGTGTGCAATTCTATCTGGGATAGTTCTGGGCAGAATGAAAGGTGTATCCTCAAAGCCATAAACCCTAATCATTGTGACATTCTCTAAGCAATACCAATCCCCCTAGTTGTGGTTAATTGGTCCATTGTAATCTCTAGGCCTAAGAAACCTTTTTACTTGTTCAAATAAAGAATAATCACAAGGATGGCTAAAAAATCTATACAAGGGTTTCACAAAGAATTCTTCAAAATGCAAGAAATTTGAATTGGCAAACCTGCTGTCCCAAACAGCAGTCCATAATTGAACAGGCAATGGCCTACCTTCCTTGTCGGATTGTGAAATCCTCAACTCCTGGGGCCATAAACCTAACTCTTGTCCAAAATACAACACTAAGTGCATCAGCAGTGAGTAATTTCTGAGATGGAGAACAAAATCACCACTCTTTATCACCATCAAACCTGCATCCAACTCCTTAAAAACATGTGCATCATAGTTAAATGATCTAGAATTGTGGTACTAAATTTCCGTAGAAATCACCATGGGAACAACCGCCATATGCTCAGGTACCTCCATCCCTAATACCTATCCCACTGAGTAGTAAGTATATTTTAGGTAAGGTTCAAAGAGGTCTACATGAAAGGGTGGCCCCTCACTATCTTCCAATGGAGTAGGTTTTCCATGACACCTAATTCTATGCAGAGGTAACCTCCACCCTTTATAAATGGTATCCATCCTTCTGAACTCACTATTGAGCTCTTCACTCACTACTTTGTCACTCCATATTCCCTCCATTCTGAAAACCTCAGCAATTGCATTCTCAGATACATGTATCAATGGATTCCCTGACAAATCACATATAGCTTTCTTTTTTGAATCATAGTGTCCGGACAACAATTTTACCAATTCGACATTAATAAAAACATTAGGGCACACTAATTTCCCTAAATTGAGCCTCCATGGATTGCATATTGGCTCAAAGCAACTTCTCCTATGGTAATGGAAATTGAATAACTCAACCTCTAATCGGAGTCCAAACATCACCTATAAATTTGCATTTGTCGTCCAATTTCTCAACTTCCACTTTGAGCTATGTAGAACGCCTAGCTTTAGGTCCAAAACCAGGTAACTGGTCTATGAGGTCTTGATTTAGCTTGCTTTTAGTACCTTCTGGTTGCAACTCAGTCTTTTGCTTTTTTGCTTTTGATTGGCTTCCCTCCCCGGGTTTTCTTCCCTTTAGTTTTCCTAAACTAGTGCCTTCCATAATTCAAATTTTTACAAATTCTGAGAGGATGAGAAACTTACTGTAACTTCTTCCAAACTCAAGCCAGGTGAATGCCTTAATTGCTCTGCTGGTTCCCTTGCTCTCCTTCGCTTTGAATTCTGTGAGACAATGATTTCAATTGATCATACCCTGATATGCAAAATCTCCTATGCTTCCTGGCACCATTAATGTCTTTTACCGATCAAGACATGAATGCTGCAAATTTTATTTTTGACTTTCTCGCTGTCACATCAGGTTTCAATGATCACCCACCTGCCAAGACGTCTTGCAGTTTCCCCGACATCACAAGTCTCCCCGATAGTTTCTTTCCTTTTGCTTTTATATCGCCATGACTTTCATCTAAACAACTATCGCTCATACTTAATGAATCAGGCCAACGGTTCTTTGCCTTACTCTGAAAGTACTTTGTCTCACCGAGATGTTCACTTTATCGAGTATGTCACCGAGACCAAGCAATTTGTTCTAGCGACATAATAATACTCGTTGTGATGTCTCTTATATCTCCCCATGGTGACATGTCTCACCGATACGCCTCTTCTTCGGCAAGACAACGAGCATTGTCTTATCGATACCCTTTATCTCTGCATGCTCAATTCTGTCAGTGTAACCGGAGGGGTTGGTAAGACTTTTATGAACTCTTCCCAACATCGTTTGTCTTACCGATTGAGTCCTCCTTTTGCTTTATCGGCAAGAATAATAACGCTACGGGCAGTGTTTTAAAATCTCTCTCCGATGACCAAAGTCTCTCTGATAGACTTTACATTACTCCAATTGGAAAAAGGTAAGTTAGCTCGATGTGACCTTACATCGTCTAGCCGATACTTTTTGTCTTGCCGATAAGATATAGAAACCCGCATTCTCTTTGTGTATAACTTGATCGATGTGACCCTTGCTATGTCTTGCCGATACATTTAGGATATGTATATTATCATCGATGAGACCTGCATCAACTTATGCCGATATTTTCATATGTAAAGATTTTAATGTCAGATGAAATTTATGCGACGTTATGGCACAATTTTAAATCAGATTTTGATAAAATATGCTATGTGAGGATATTTTTGTCCGCATTATGAATCTTTTTTCGGAGACTAATAATCATGAAGAAATAATGAATTTTTCAAAATTTGACAGTTCCAACAACATGAAGGTTTGATGTTTCATGACAGTACTAGCATTTCAGTTATAATGATATATTTAGAGCTCATGGCTCTCCTTTGTATAAACATATCACAATTTTGAATAATATAATCAAGGGTTATGGCGTTCATCTCACTGTTATCATGGTGTGTATGATTTCCATTTTTTCTTTAATTCAAAGAGTAAATTAAAATGCTTGGATGGAGTCATAGATGGATATGTTTGTAAAGGGATTTGATAAGAAGTATTGAGTTAGGATAGAAGCTGACACTGTTGTAATGCAATATTGTCAGAGATCTTATATGTTATGTGTTTGAACCTGTTATGGAAATCTAAATATTTGTGAATTAATTCAACTCCCCAATAGTATATGGCACTGGCCTAAATCGTATGTGTTTGTAAGGTTTTGTGTCTGTTTGTCCTAGCTTAGAGCTTGCTTCCAAATTGCAAATTAAATGACTATCTTATGTGGTGAAATGTCATTGTAATCATCTCATGCTCGAAGTAGTTGATACTATTGATGCTTTTCTGTTGTTTAAATTGATATATCAAGAATATATATATATATATATATATTCAGTTTACTGATACACATTTGTTCTATTTGTGTGATGTGATTATTTGGTTCTTTCAAGTAAAGATGAAACCCTCCTAGTCAATCACAATCACTAAAGAGTATTAATTGTATCAATAAGAAGAATCACATAACTAGGATTGCCATTCTATCTCAAGTAGAGTTTGTCAGTCATTTACTTGCACATTTATACAAGTTATAAACTACATCTGTGTGCCAAACACTTTGAATTATTGCCATCCTAGATTACACTTTTATAGATCTTCATTAGACTCCATACACCCAACAAGGTAGTGGTCTCACGCTTTCATCTTTTGGTTTATCCATTTTATTTTTTACATCTGTTAACTGAACATATTCTAATATAATTCTAATATAATTAAAATTAAAAACATCATAAATTAATTATGTAACCACATAATTCAAATATAATTCTTTCAAGAAATTAATATCAAATAGACAATACAAATTAATGTCATTGATCTTCTTCTTCATCCAACTCTTTGTCTGTATCATTCGATCCAGATTCAACATTGTAAGGATTGGTCATATCATCATCATCGTCATTGATATCAGTTTCGATAATGTCATCATCCACACGAATATCATCTTCATGAACATTAACTCCTACATCATCATGATCTAGTTCCTCCTCTTCGACATCTTCATCAGGCACATCATCAACTAACTGTTGATCCTGATCATCATCTGCATCATCTTCTATTTCTTCAGTATCTTCTTCTTCCACCACATTATACTTTACCGAACTTCCTCATGGATCATGTCTAACAACATATGACCAACCCGCTTTACTTGGAACCTCTGAGTAAAATACCTGCTCACATTGGCTTGGAAGAACATAGGGCTCATTTCCAGCTCGCTCAAAATACCTTGTATTAACCATGGTAAATCCATTATCATGTTCAATAACAGTTCTCTCGGGATCATTTTCATTCAATCGTAGCCTGTACCATAGGACGACAAACAAAACTAATTTGAAGGACTTAAAGTCACACTCAAGTATATCATCCAAAATCCCATAGTATTGATTTTTTGAGACTTCTGGATGTATGTCACTTCTTGATGAAACATTAGTCACCTGGAAGACTGCAGTTATCCCAGAATCACAAGTTTTCTTCGTTTCATCCAAATTTTTGATTTGAAATTTAGGACCATTGCACCACAGCCTTGTGGTGTTTCACCTGCAATATGTCAAACATGCAAAACTTATTGCAATATCGTCAATTGATAAACATATTTATTCTTGGCTGAATGTATGCAAAGAAAAAAATCTCAACATATATATACATCAATATAATTGAAAATAATTAAATAATATGGGTAATTAATATATTTATACATACCTATTTATCTCTTAAACCATATGCTAAATCATTTTCCCTTGGTGTAACATTGGAATCTCCATTACGATGATCTTCTTTAACCAATGAAGCCACACCTTCCCATCTTAATGCGCGACCAGATTGTTGACATCGTTTAATCCATTCCGTCATCCAATCAAGATTGTTTGTGACGTACAAATGTAGTGCATCCCACTCTCGACCAATTGTATCAAAAAAAAATGAAATTCACAGATGACGTATAATTAGTTAATTACCACGGTATACAACCTTAATTTATAAATACAATATACATAAAAACCAAATGTAAAATGTATTCTAATTAATCTTTGGTGCAGGAGCACACCTAGGCTAACCTACATAGTTAGGATATTTTGGGCTTGTATCTGACATTAGCCAAGTCAGAGTAATTGTATGTTTGTTTTGGACCTTAGAAGGTCATTGTTGTGGCTAGGTGAGTTAGTCATTAGGACTAAGGTCACCAAAGTTAGTCATTGTTAATAGTTTTTACATTGCTTAGCCTTAGTAGCTTAAGTTGGGAATTGAGTCTTAAATGTGTTCTAAACACATGAATGATGTTAGAAAGATGCCATGAGGACTTTAATGGTGTTGGTTACTCGAAATATAGGAGATAGAGGTCCTAAGAGTTAGGAAGGTGGCATAATGACAGAGTTGCCAAATATTGTTACAAAATTGTCATGACAACAGTTGCCATTATGGCAAATGTTGCATGCAACTTGGTTACATAGGATCCCCTAAAGGATAGGAGTGGGGGATTGACCAACATACCCTACAAAAATGGTGAATGGTATCTAATATGAAGCAAACTTGAATTCAAGAAAGAGGGAGATTGTAATCAAGTTTTTGGAATAGAAGATAGCTCTGCAATTTTTGTTTTTATGTGAACTCCGAGTGTTATTGAGTGACAGTGATACTAAGTGAATTGGATGTTTTGATTTAGTGTTAGAGTCCTGTTCATGGGATAGTATTAAACTTTTTTCATTCTACAAGTAAGTTGATTTAAGCTGTTTTAGTGTCCTGAATAGATAGGTTAAGGTTTAAGGGTTTTACTGGTCCTATCCTGACCAGCTTGTGTAAATTATGGCTCCCCCATGAAATCTAGTCACGGGATTTTCCTAAGGGTAGATGGATATGTTAGGGGAGTCGTTGGTCTATACATATGTAGATTTAGGAGTCATGGAGAGTGGAACAACTGTGTTTAATATCAAGTCCTAGGCGAGCTTAGAGTGCTCGGTTAAAGGTTTGACAATAATGAATTGAAGAATTTAGGCAGGGGATTGAGGTACAGTACGAAACAAGTACAGTTTCAGGTAGGGTATAGACATATCCTAACATGCTAGAACGATTGAGGTTCTATCAATCCATTTGATTGAGGTTTGAGTAAGAAAACCAGTGGGGTCCTACAAACTAGGCCTAATAGCCCTATTTCATCTAGATAATAGGAAACCAGTGTACGAAGGACTTAGGAGTATAGAATCTTTTGAATCCTTTAGAAAATCCAAAAGGGTATTCAAATGTGGAATTGGTTTTTTAAGTTGTTTGGAAAGTTTGGGCAGGAACGAAGTAAAGGTCTCTGTCAAGGGCTACAAGAAACAGGCCTCCTCAAGACCAATTCTTGAAACAGGTAGGAAAGGAGTTTGGAGATCCTCCAAGATGGATCTAGTTGGAAGTACATGGCATATTTTAAATGTGTTTGGCACCCCTGCAATCAATTCAATGTTTGTGTGATGTTGGCACTTAGAGTCTTTTAAGTGTAGGAGAGAGTTTGCACATAACAAAGTGGTGTTAGTCCTTTAAGGTGAAGCACAAGGTGTGAGACTCTTGGAGAGGAGTTAGATTAGGACTTAGTTAATCATCTAATCCTAACAAGGACCTAGAAAATATTAGGTTCCCAGAAGAAGACAAGGAAAGGTCTTCTTAGCTAGTTGTGCAAGAAAGCCTTGGAACACTTACACCAATCTCCATGACCATCTTATAATTACCTGACACTTTCCTCAATCTACCTTTCCCCATCAAGTACTCCCCTTCGAATTTTTTAATGGAGTTGGGATCCCAAATACGATCTACATGGATCTTTGCTGCAAACTTAGGAAGATATTCAGTAATCTACACCATTGTCTGGTATACCATGTATCCCTCCACCATAGAACCCTCGGGATGTGCTCTCTGTCTAACCAAAGCCTTCAAAAATTTCAAGTGCCTCTCAACCATCCACATTGACCTTGTGTGTACAGGTCCACACAATTCAATCTGCTCAACTTGGTGTATGAGGTAGTGTTCTTGTGCATTGAAAAATGTTGAAGGTAGACACTTTTGCATTTCACACATTAGACGAGGAATTCTTCTCTTCCAATAATTTATATCTTCTTTATGGATTGCTCTAGATGATAGCCATCTACAAGTGATTCAAAGCACAAATATATTAATGAGATTAACAAAAATATACAACGAATTGAACAAATATCGCTACTTACCTCATGTATTTTCCAAGATCATATATAACTTGCTTGACATTGTTGTCGAAGTTGTCTGGGAGAGATAGAGGTAGAACGTACTGCAACAATTATAAAATGATATTTTCATTAATATTTTTTCAAAAATAGTAAACATAATACACTGAAAAGTACATGCAGTATACAAATATATATATAATATACTAGAATAATTACCTTAATGAAGGTATGCCAATCATGCATTTTCATCCCTGACCCAAATTCACCTTTCTTTGTTATGATATTGTTTATGTTGGCAGCAAATCCTATGGGAAATCAAATTTTTCATATGACTTGTTTTATAGCATTGTTTTGCTGCTCTGTTAATAACCAAGGAAAGACATTTATATTAATTTGGTCTCCATCGCTATTTAATTGAATGACATTTTTCATTGCATGACTGGCTTCTTGAATGTCACTACAAATTTTGACAATTTCTTCTTTGTCATGCCTTCCATCCAATATTTTCCATAACGTTTCTGTCATATTCTTTCCGATATAAATTGTATCAAACAAATGCAAAATTTGTAGCTGCTCATAGTAGGGCAACCTAATAAACTGTCTGGGATAACTTTTTAGTCCCTGTGGAAGCCGACCATTAATGCCTTGACGACCTTCATGAAGCATATAAGTTAAACAAATTAACAACGACAATCATTGTCAATTACAGCATGATCACAAAATAAAAATATAAATTCAAAACATATCATAAATGATAGATAAACAATTTGATCCGATGTATAACCTTGATGATTAATTCTATTATATTCCAACTTCCATAGGCAAGGTGTCATTCTTCGTGGTTTTGATGTAGTCTCTTCTTTCCCATTGAAAAGATGTTTTTCAGTAGTTCGATACTTATGATTTCTGTGGAGGAAGTGCCTATACTCATCAAACACCTGCTTTCCTAAACTTGTTGAATGATGAGATTTTATCTCTGGACCACAAATTGGACATGCAAATTTTCCCTTTGTTTCAAGACCTGCAAATCATATATAATTGGATTAAATATGTCAATTTTTATAATTATATATAATGAATAGATCATTTAAAAAACATGCATGATATCTAATTCATAAAATTAAATATTGTTAAAGTCATGCAGTCGAACGTTATAACATACCAGAAAAATGTGTTAGCTTTGGGGCATCATGAATTGTCCATACAAGCATTGCATGGAATTGAAATTGTCTTTGTCCTATTGGTCTAGATACGTCATACATAATGACGCCATTCCATAACTTTAGTAACTCGTCGATAAGAGGCTCAATATATACATTCATATCTTTAACTTGGTACTTACCTAGTTGAATGAACATAAACATTACATAATTATTATAACCATTTTACTGCAATATATATAAATTCATGTACATGACTATTAAATGAAAAAACATATAAGGCATTATGCAACAAATAAGACAAATGAGATGCTACTACGTTAAAAAAAATTGATGTAAACAAATACCTAGAACAATCATTGCCACCATTATGTGCTCCCTCTTTATTGACATCCATGGAGGAATGTTATTGTTGAGAACAAAAACAGGCCACACCGAGTAAATAGATCTCAGCTCTCCAAATGGATTGACACCGTCTGCTGCCAATGAAAGCTTGATATTACGAGGTTCTTCTTTAAAGTGTGGCCATTTTTCCTCCATTTCCTTAAATGTAGAACCATCTGCAGGCATTCGAAGAATCTCATCTCCACTTCTATTACGTGCATGGTAATCCATAAATTGCGCTAAGCTTTCGCACCTAAATAATTGTTGCATACGTGGAATAATGGGAATATAACGAAAAACCTTGCGAGGCACCTTTTTTGTTAGTTGATCTATTCGATATCTACTGATATGACATTTTGGGCATTCTATTGCAAATTCATGTTGTTTATGATATATAATATGATCATTAGGACATGCATCTATTGCTTGATACTCCATTCCAATATCTTTCATAATGCCAGATAAATTTCTGTATGAGTGAGGTAAAATATTTGATGGTGGTAACAAAAATTCACCAATCAATCTACAACCAAAAATAACTTCTTAATATAAAGAATATTAAAGGTACATACTTCATCCTTTATTTACTAGCGATGAACTAACAACAATTAAAATAGATGAAAAAAAATGACATATATGACATACCTTAACATTCGTGAGATTGCTATGTTGGATAAACCATTCCTAACCTTTAAGTTCACTAGCAACAATACAGCACAGAGAAGAGTTGTTTGGGAGCCTTCATAAAGCGGCTCGTATGCCTTCTCAAGTACAGGTAAATCATGAACATCATCAAAGTCATCTAGATCAACATGATCAGATATGCCACTACATGTGTCATGGATCAATGTATTTGTACCATCATCTTCAATTGTATTTTTTGGTGCATGATCATCTTCTTCCATAGGATCATTAACTTCATCTTTGATATTCACAGCTCCATGTTTCTCCACTTGCAAAACCACATTCTCTGGGCCATGATAATTCATATTGTGTGCCCTTGGGTGCCCCACCTTTATAATAATGACAGACACAAATAAACCATGATCATGATCAAGTGATTTTTTATATATATATCAAATGTTAAAACAATATAAACGTTTACAAATTCAATCAATATAAACACATATAATGAACAACTTACCAATGGACAATAATCATTTCCCTCTTCAATGTGACCATGCTAACTACAATGTTTCTCAACTGTTGTGATTAAAATTCTTCTCGTCTTTAAGCCCTTGCAATTATTGAAAGGACAATAACATTTCCCATCACCCTTTCTTTTCAATATAGCCCACAATCTAGCAACTGTCTCTTCATTTTGTTCTGGACTAATATTATCTGACATGATTTTTCTTTACCAAGCTTGAATATTTAGATCTTCAAAAAATATCAAACTCACACACACTCCAACAATTTTTAATCGTACACAAGTAACAAAATATAATAATTATGATATTTTACACCAAAAAAAATTGGCATGCAACCACCCCTGCAAAAGAGAAGATAGTCTAAAGTTAATGACCCCAAAAAACACTTTCAAATGCTAATTCCATAAATTATTAAATTCTGATTTTACAATTATTTTCAACTGTTATACTCCTAAAATCAGAATATTGAACTTGCACAACAAAATCTGGAAATGAAATTCTCAAAATGCAGCTAATAGGCCTCAACAATTAAGGCCTACTCAAGACTTTGTGAAGTCATTGCAAGGTTTCTAGGCCTTACTTGATGATTTGAGTAAGAGGATTAAAGAGTTGGTAAAGAGTTTTGATGACTGGAGTGGCACATCTTTACCAGATATTGCAGATGCCCAAGGAAATGTTAGATCACTGTAGCAATGGCAGGACAGGGTAGATGAAATCATTAACACTAGCACATTTTTGGAATCTTTTGAAAGGGAGGCGAATCAAAGAGTAGTAAAGTATATAACTTACAGTGCAAAGGTAAATTAGGTGGTAAATTTTAATTGGCCAACGGATGAAGAATATCAAGGATGGGTAGAAAAGTACTTAATTGAACAAGAATAGGACAGAGTCTACAATCGATAGTTAACAGCTCAATAGTTATGGTTATAACAAATTTTGGCTATGTCTTGGTGGCAATTTTGGTGCAAGTTTTCAAAGTTTGGAAAATGCAATAGTTATTCTCTAGTGGATGGGATGAACAAGAAGATTCTCCAGAGACTCAGCTGTTGTAACCAATTTTTGAAATGTCATAAGGCGGTCCAAGTGACCAGTGACAGGTGTATTTCTGGTTCGATGCTTGTTGCTCCTTCATTTTCCCTATAAGAAATATTTCAGGACCAAAAATATGGCCGGTTAGCAAGTTAGATATCTTTAGGTCAAGTCTAACTGAAGTTCTAGAGCGAATTTGTAAAGAGCCGGATATTATAGTGAAGATACTATTCTTAGGTTTGGTGATGTGAGTGTTTCAAGGCTTGCTCGCACTGCAACTAAGAGACCCAGCTTGTCTCTTATAGGAACCTAGTCTCCTCTAGAACCTAATTGGCTTAGATGATTAACTAATTCCAATTCTAACTCTTCTCTAATAGTTCTATCCTTTGCGCTTCACCTTGGAGGACTAACACCATTTGACAAGTTCAATTTCTCTTCCTCACTTAGAAAGTTCTAAGTGCTAACTTCTCACAAACTTCATTCTTCATTGTAGGGGTTCCCATCCTATTGAAAACATTCATAACCTTGCATATTTTAACCATTTTAGAAGGTTCTTCAACCCTATCCTTACCGGGTTCAAGGTTTCACCATTTGAGACCTTAAACAAGCCTATTCCTTGTAGCCTTTACCAGTCCTATTTTGTCAATTCTTGCTAAATTTTTCCAAAGACCCTACAAAACTAAAGGCAAATTTGGATACTCATTTGGAAGTTTTAAAAGGTTCAATGGGGCTTAGGGCCTGACAACCTCCGTACACTAGTTTCCTACAACTTAGGACAATAAGGCTAAAATGCCTAATTTCTAGCACTGACTGTAATCTTGCTTGGAACTTGCTCAAACCATAAACTAAATGATTGACATGACCTCAGTCCACCTAGTATGATGAGCTATGATGAAACCTTACTTTAACCTATACCTATTCCATACAGTACCTCTTTACCCTGCAAGAAATCTTCAAAGACATTCCTAGACCTCTAACCGAGCTCTGTTTGCTCGCTTAGAGACTAGTGATAAAAAGAGCTCTCCACTCTTTCATGCTTCCTAATCCTAAATCTATATACACTAATGACCTCCCTAACATTTCCACCTGTCCTTAGGTGTTTCCCAAGGCTAGATTTCATTGGGGAGCCATGAAAGCACCAACTGGTCAAGACTGGACCAGTAAGAACTTAAAACCAAAACAATTTGCCTAACACCAAATATCCTACTCTAAACAACTTTCTTATCAAATGAAAAAGACTAAGATAATCCTATAGAACACTAAACAAATACTAAACTCAGTCTCTCAATCCATTAAGTATCTCTGTCATCACAAAAGTTCGGGTTGTTCTTGAAAACACTGTTGCAGAGCTCTCTATTTTACTTTCAAAAACTAATTACCAATTACATCATGTCATGAGATTTGAGTCTTGGGTCATAATAGATGCCATCCCCATGATTCTAGGGCCTATTGGCCGATATCCCACTTCCTATTCTCAAGGGAATCCAAAGGTAACCAAGTTGCATGCCCATGCTAATTTCTTTACAACATTTGGCATCTTTCTCTATGCCTTGATCCTATTTCTTAGGACCACTATTCTCTCTAGATTTCGAGGAACCAACTCATTTAATGGCCTTAAGGCATCTTTACAACAACCACTAAGTGTTTAGAACATCTTTAAGACTCTAATCTCCCATAGACAACTAACATTAAGAAAACTTAAATTTTTAACACTGGCTATTTGTGTGACCTTAGTCCTAATGACTAACTCACCTAGCCCACAAAAGCAATGACCTTCTAAGGTCTGAAAACAAACTAACATCCTAACTTGGCTAGAGTCAAGTACAAGCCAAAAGAATAAACATGGAGGTTAGCCTAGGTGTGCTCCTGCACCATTTGGTGTCATTCTCTTGTAGGTTTTAGTTTCATGGGTACTTAATTTTCAAGATAGTACTAGCATCTAAATGAAAATTACTTATTTCAAGGTCATGTATCTCCATTGTATGAATATATTATTATCTTGAATAAAATGATCAAGGGTTATTCTGTTCATCTCACTGTTATGGTGTGTGATTCTCATTTTGGCTTTAATTCAAGGAATTAATTAAAATGCTTGAGTGAGGTTATAGGTGACTATGTTCATATAAGGATTTGATAAGTAGTATTGGGTTAGAATATAGATTGATGGTATTGTAAGGCAGTATTATCTGAGATTTTATATGCTATGTGTCTAGAAGATAAACTTGGTTACAGTAAAAAAACAACCAACACCTTTGATATTATCTAGCTATGGCTCCCAAATCTATTGCAAATTGATCATTAGGGTTAAAATTGAAACCTTGCAATATCTTTGTCCAAATCCATCAAGAATTTTCCATCAGTTATAAACAATTCCCTTATAAAGAATTTGTGAAGCCAGGTCTATAAAATCTAGAAATGAAATTCTTAAAATGCACAAGACTATAAATGAAATCTAATGAGATGTTGCTTTCAAATATGATTTTCAAACCTGGAAGTACAAATCTGACTTCACAAATGAATTCTGGAAAAAGACAATGACTTCCCTCAACCTAGCGCTATCTTCTTGAGTTTCTTTTGATTTTCCCCAAGAAAACCGTCAAGCAAAACACTGTTGCAATAAATAGTCGAGCTCATTTCAATGTATGCCCGCCACAATTTAACTTTGCAGGACCGACCCACTTTTGGTGAAAGATCTTCATCGAAATGTACACAAAACAATGGCTTGTCGAAATTCTGACGAACGTCAAGGTAAAAAATTAAAAAAAATGGAAATTTGCACAAGTGCCCGACGATACATCTGATTATATAGGTTTCGTCAGAAGGTTTCGTCGGAAATTGGGGTCAAATGAGTTAGTGATTCTTGCCATGATCTTTTGGTCTTCTACAGACATGTATTGAAATTCAGTTGTGACCATTGAAACCATTTTCTTAGTAGGATTTTAAGCTATGGGGGCCTCAACACTCCTTTGTAAAATTCTACATAAATTTGTTAAGGTGTGATCTACATGCTGCCATTTCTTGAATAAGAGGTCCAATATAGGTACATGGGCCTTTATCTGATCAACTGCTTGTGACAAGGAGACATAACATTCATACACATTTTCCAAAATTTCCATAATTAGTTTAACCCTTTGCTCCAAGATCTATTCCAATACCCTAAGGGTTTCTCTCTTTTCTCTTTCCTTTGTTTCTTAATTAGTATTTTTCAACTTCTCAATTTCTTATTTTAGCACATTTACTTATTCAACAGTGATTACACCTGTATCACTCTAGATGGCAAGGGACTGGTATACTATTGATTTTTTTCTTTGGAAAGGACTTGCTCCCTTCAACTGCTCTTTCAATTTCACATTTTCTATGAATAACCTATTCACTTCATCATTCAGATCAGTCTAAGCTTTCTCATATTCTATTCATCTAAGCTCGATAGCCTTAATCACATCCATGTAAACATTATTGAGTGCATTGTCATAGTAGCTACCTCGAATGTTGATGTGTCTTGAAGTGTCTTTACCATGGTAGTCCCTCTCATTTATTTTACAACATCAAGCAATCTTAGTTTTTCTATTATTTTTTGCTTTGTCCAAAAGGCTAGGGTTTCAAGTCTTGGATTGTAACATGTGCCACTCATTCCCTCATCTGAATTGAATTTAGAAACCAACATGGGATCTTCTTGGCTTCTTACTTGATCCAGTAAGAATATTTTTTTTAACTCCATCCTAGGAATAATTAGTATATTGCTTTATAGGACCAATTTTCTTTCTTCTTGGGGGCTAATAGTAATTTCATTAATCCTGAGTTCTTCAAGAGTTTGAGAAACAATCTGGTCATGTTGTGACTCTTCAATGCCCATCTTATTAATTTGGAGTCTCTCCTTAAATTCTTTTATTTTCATATTAAACCAAAATCCTTAACCTTAAGAGTTTAAATAAATTCATCATCCTCAATATATTTAAGGGAAGCAAACACACTTTCATCATCATGCACTTCTTGATCATTATGCCCATGTAAATCCACTCTTTCTTTTGGTTTGTGAGCATTAGTTGCAAGCTTAGGTGGTTGCTAATCAACTTCATCATCTTTAAAATTCAAAAGTACATCAGCTACCTCTTCAGTATCCCCTAATCCTTCACTTATTTCATATGCCACTAAGGGCGCCACTCCATGTGCCTTCTTCCTTTTAGAAATTGGTTGCTCAGGGGATGCTTTTGATTGTATTGTGGTAGTGTTTGGTAGGGGCTCTGTGATTACAATACCACTTGGTTTGATGGGCAGCTTGGAGGGTTTTGAAGACTGGCCCTCAAGTTTCTTATTTGGTTCAACATATAATCTTTCAAAGTTGTCAATTATTATGTTCATCCTTTTGATAGGATCCTTTTCTTCAACATAGAATCCTTAGAATCCGATGTCCCTTTTCTTCTTCTCGTCCTCAATCCTCTTTGTGATTTCCCATTTTCTCTTCCTCTGAAAAAATCATCAAGTGTAAAGAAATTTCTTATTACATCTTCTTCATAATCCATTACATGGGCAATCCCATCATTCGTGAGAAGTGTCTAATTCATAAAATCAATATTCCCTTCAGGATCAAAGACCCTTTCTCTTGAAAAGTTTAATGAATACCCCATCTTCAAATAGTTTTGCAATTCTTTTAAGAGTTTCAGACCCTATAGATAGATCCTCACATTAAATTAGGTTGAAGAGGAACATCCCCTTTTTCTATCTTCCTACTCCATTTGTAAGAAGGGGTAAAATCAATTTTAGCCTAGATATAGTGATATCCAACACACCTAAACTAAAAACCCAATCTCAAACAAAGGAATACAAACAATGAGAAATAAACTAAATGCATTCAAAATAAACACTTCCCATTGTAGTTGCTTCACTTCCCTTGTCTCTCCTATTTATCCTTTTGCAATCTTGCCCTCAGATTTGTTGTTTCACTTGTGCAATAACTTACAAATCATAAGTAGAAAGTTGAAGATAAATGGTTGTTAGGGTGAAAATGGAGGAGAATGGTCTCTTTTATAAATAACCATTCAAACGGTCAGACGAGATTGATCATCTAGAAATATTCCAATATCAACGGATGAGGATGCATGAGAGGGAGGTTATGAAAGAGATGGCCAAGATCAAGTTTCTATAAAGATGCCCAGATCAACAGTGGAGGATTGATGCACCAAAAAGAGGTGAGAAATGAAGACTATGATGCCGATGGATATGATGCCCAACGGCTATGACATATATAAAGGCCATGACAAAGACAACTATGACAAAAATAAAGGCCATGAGCAAGGCATCTTTGACCAAAATGGAGGCATAAATAAATAATATATTCAAATTATTTATTCGAGAAAAAGGGAAAATGGAGGAAATGGATAAGTGGAAAATAAATAATTCATTCAAATTATTTATTTGAGGGAAAATGGAAAAGGGGGACTAAATAATTGAATTGAATTAATTATTCAATACAAGAGACATGTGGACAATTATACAATTATTTAACAATAGATGAATTAAAAGAGGAAATGAATAGTTAAATAATTAAATAAAGCTTAATCTATTTAATTATTGAAGAATAGCAACACAATTAATTAATTTAATTGGTCAAGATAGAATAAATATTAAAGAGTGAATTAATTAAGAAACTACAATTATTTAATTAATAGAGGAATATGGTTAGGCATAATTGAATAATTAAAATTATTCAATTATTGGAGGATAATGACTAAGAAAAGTGGTGCTCGTAGACTTAGGACATTTTTTCAGTGTCTACATTTTTCCCCTCTTTGACATAATGTAGTTTATCGCGTTGTGTCAAAGAAAAAGATATGCCCCAGTGAAAGAAAGGTGAGGAAGAATGACTAGGAGGGTTGTGGTATGCCCCCTTGAGAGGACAGACAAGTTCAAAGAGCACGAATGTGGTCTTGAAATGGATGATAAGAATAGAGGATGAAGGATAGAAGAAATGTTAGCATGAAGGAGATGGATGTAAGTACGAAGAAGATGGATATTAGCATAAAAAGGGACAAAGGAGATGATCAGTTAGATGAGGAAGGACAATGGACCAACTTTCATAATTTTATATTAATCATCATCGAGTATTAAAATTTTCATAAATGGAACATAAACACCATGGTATAACATATACCAAGGTGTACAAGGGAACCATTTGTGAGAGACAAGCATTCAAAAGAAAAATTCAACATACAAGGAATGCCTCGGCTCATACTAAGACCCAATTATCCTAGTCTTTTTGCCAAGACAAACTACAGACAAAAAGCAAAGAAAAGAGGTCGTGATCCATCATCGTCCCTCTAAATCCATTAATAGGACATCCTCGAGGTAACTAGTAACATGACTGAGAACCAATAAAAAAGATAAGAAAAATCTAGACCAAAAAAGTGTTTTCCAATAGTTTTGATAAGATTATTTGATATGGTTGATTAGGTTGACCAAGATGAACAAGATGACATATTTATTGATTGTTTGACCAAATTTGATCAAATGATTTGATCTGATTGATAGGTGTGTCACAAAAAAATGTATCCTTTGGACATTTTAACTCATTTGGGTCTTTCTTATGGTTTTTGGCCTAGTTTTGCCTAGATTTAATGTTGTAATGTGTCCAACGTGTTCACATTAGGTCTTGGACACTAGTGAATCAATAAGAATTCTATGGTGTCTTGCAAAGGTGTTGTAAAGTTTTGTAACCCATTTTCACAATTTTGTAGGACCCTTCATTATAATTCATCTAAATAACCGCTTTTTACCCCTTTCCAAGCCTTATTCGAAAGTGTTGTAAAGAGTTGTAACAAACTCTCACACATTCCTAGGCTTCTCATCAATAAATTTACCCTTTCTCATGATAAAATGACCCCTTAATGCACTTATAGGTCCTACTTAAGTGTGTTTCAGAAGAAAATCTTGTTAAACAACATTAATCACATTTCAATTCCTGACATCCACTCAAAATTTCCCAAGTGCACTAAGTCGCTACCTTGGGCGACTTAGTCCCATGTGGCATAAAAAATCAAAGTTAACTCAAAATTTTGGTAGTATATTATCTCCTAAACGCTAAGGCCAGCTTGTGATGTGGTATTTTTAGGAAATTAGGGCACAACATGTACAAATAAAGGGTTTTCCCCTTATTTTTCATCTCTTATCTCTCCTATCTCTTATCTTGCACACCTCATTCTTCTTCCCTCCTCATCATTCATCATTCTTCTCAAGCAAACTAGGGCTTGAGCTTTCTAAGTCATCAAGCAAGCATTCAAGGGAAAATTCTTCAACCATTGTTGTAGCAACTCAAGATCTATCATCAAAGGAAAGGTACTAACTCCATTATTTCATGTTCATACTCCATTACATTTTCTCTTCATTTTGGTTTGCCCTAACATCCGACATTTCTTTCTCTCTTTGTGTGATTTACAGGTTTGTCAAAGAGTAGGTTTAGAAAGGTTGTCAACAATATGTCAAAGCCCTTCAAGGTATCAAAATCCCTCATTGGAGGTTGGAGAACACTTACAGACTAGATTCTACAGTTTCAAATCCGGAAGCTTGTCAGGAACAGTCGAAGTGCAGACCGAGGACTACAGATTGCACCTTCAGATTTCTCAAAACCTGAAAGCGGACTAATTCGCCATCAATGGTGAATTAGTCCCACTGCCAGGCCTAAAAAGGGTGTTTTGTAGATTTGAATACTCTTTTGTCTAAAACTGGTTCTGATAAATTTTCTCAGAAACTGGACTAAGTCGCCCAGATTGGCACAAGTGTCCTAGTTGACTTTTGCATCAAGTTTTTCAAGATTCCAGACCTCAATCCTATCCTTCTTGATATTCCAGGTGCACTCCTTCTTATTTCCCCTTCTATTTTGTCTTGTGTTGTCTTCAATCTACCTCTCTACATATCACAATGTGTTTTCAAGCAAAGAGAATTTTCAAGGTTTTAACTCTCTTTTATCAATCTACAACATTTAGATCAATCACATTTAGTCATATCTCAACCACACTTACATTAATCTTTGAATGTAGCATTGCCATTTTGGTATCCCTTTCTCCTTTTAGGTGAAAAACCCTAGAAGTGTTAGAGAACCCTTGGTGATACTCAAAATCAATGTTACATTTTGGTGAACCTGACCTTTGAATACCCTTATTTTTCAATTTGGAGTCCCTTCTCACCCTAGATTTTGTTGGCATTGCATCTTACATTGTTTAATTTGATTTCTAAGGTTTCACATTTTTGTATTAATGAAAGTGCCTATACTTTGCATTTTTGCATCTCAAATCATTGTCAATCATACAAAATCTGAATTTATCTTTCCCCTTCTGGTCATCCAACATCAACACCATCAAAATGAGCTGAAAAGTTTTGGAAATTTTGAAAAAAACCCTAACTGGGACTAATTTGCCATTCTAGGCGACTTAGTCCCTGTCCTGATTTTTCACTGTCTATTACAACATTAGAAACCTCATTTTTGTGCTTTCTTAACCTCCTATTATCATAAACTATAAGTCTAGAAAGTTTTGGGAACATTTTTTTATGCATCTAGCTCAAAATCATCATTTTAGGGTAGTCATTCTTGAAATCATTTCATCATTAAATCTGAAAATGCTCAATTTCTAAAATTTTGTATCACATTAATAAAAGTACTTTTCACTTTTTCATATACAGTGTTTCTTTTCATAAAAATTTGCATAAGTTTGTTAAAAGTGTTTTTCATTCTTGCATGTACATTATTTACATTCTTAAAGGTTAGCATATATTGGATAAAAATGTCTTGTATCTTTGGATATACATTGTTTATATTGTTGAAACATTGCATGAAATGGTTACATGTGCTTTTCATTTTTGTTCAAAAAATGCTAGTATCTTACATATCTAGACATGCTAAGAACAATTTCCTATCCTCTCCCTATGAGAGTGTTTTAGTGAACAAGACTGCAACCTTGGACATTCCTAACAATCATATTTGTTCTTCCCCTAGTATCTCTCCTATTGATGACAAAGATATTTTGGTAGAAGAACCAATCAATAAGAGTTTTGAGAATCCTAGTTGTTTCTCTCCTCTTACTTCTCTTAGTGGGCAAGACATTAATAAAAAATACAACACAAACCTATCTAATCATGACAATAAAATTTGTTTTTCTCCTAGTATTTCTCCTAGTTGTGAAGAAGATACTTTTCTATTAGAAAACACAATTAGTGAAGGACATGAGTATCTTAGTTGTCCCCCTTCACCTACAACAACCCTTCTTAAGCACAAAAATTCAACTATTGATCCTTCTCCTACTTGTGATGAAGTCATTTTAGAAGAACCAACCTTTGATTTTCAAGAGCAGTCGGCTTGTAGTTCTCCTAAAACCCTTCCTCCTAGGGAGGATATCATGACACACAATACGGATAACAATGACAATAACAATATTGGTGAGTGTCGCTGCAATCCTCATCATTTAACTATAAATTTCAATCCAAGGCGGTGTCCATGACTATATGCAAGAGGGAGAAGAAATCAGTTGCATGACATGTTTCTTTCTACAAACAGAATTGAAAGACAATGCATGAAAGAAATTGTTAAAATCAAATCTAATCTAAGAGTTTGTAAATGGAATGCTTGAATCAAATCTAATCTAAGAGCTTGTAAATGAAATGATTGAATCAAATCTATCCTAAGAGCTTGTAAAAGAGAATTCTTAAATCAAATCTAATCTAAGAAACCTGTAAAAGACAATACTAAAAATGTAAAGAACTAAAAATGAAATGACTACTAAGAAATAAAACTAAAAACAAAGAGATTGCTGCAAAAATACTGAACTATATTATTTTATGAACTCTTCCCCCATTTGATTTCTTGATTACAATGAATTTATAGAATTCTTGTCTCCAACTAATCTGAAAGATAAGCTTTATTATTGTGCAACCACTTGCTAGAAGATAGGAACATGTGTTAAGAGAAAAAAAGATAGATCTTTCTTCATCTTGTTGAGTCAATCTTCTTTGGTCGTCCAAAACAAATATGCCTATTTTGCAGCCCTTAAACAAGCTCCAAAAAGGTATTTGACAGATGAAAAAGTCATGCTTTCCCATTGTGTATCATTAAAGTTCATAAAACAACTCCTAGATGCTTGCAAAATGGTTCAAACTACCCAAAGTTGTCTCCTAAATATTCTCCATTTGTTTGCATAATCCAAAAACTTGCCTTAATTCTTGGAACTACCTCCTAGATGCTCTAAACTTCTGTCCAAGTCATCCCAATCCATTTTAATGCTCACAATTGTTGTTTTTATAAATTCTGGAAAGGTTCCGAAGCAACCCACAAATTCCGGAGCAACTTCAAGTGTTGTCCCCCAAGTTCTGGAGCACCTCCCCACAAATTCCGGAGCAACATACTTTGGTGAATTTTTCTCTCAAACCACAAACTGGGTATTTGTGAAATTTAATGAGTTTTGTCACCATATTATCATTGAATTTTAGACCAAAAATATCAAAAACCCAGATCATAATTTTCAAGATATGATGAAATATTTGACTGCTGCAACTAAAAATATCTTTTTTTCATCATCATGCTCTGTCTTGATAACTTCATAATTAGGCAAAATATACATTTTTACATGGCTAAAATATGAGTCATTATTTTGCCTCATCAAATACCACATCCTTAGCAGCATATGAAGAGAAACCATTAGCTTCTCCCCTACTCAAGGATGTTAATATTATTCAACCTCAACTCATCCTTTACCCCCTATAAAACAAACCTCCAACTCCAAACAAAACCAAATTCATCCTCTACCCTTTGCCTAATCCCATATTACTTGTCACCCCTTGATTAAATTCACTCATTAGGGAGTATGATCTTGTTGAACAACTAAGAAATACTACTACTAATATATCATTATGGGATCTTATTTAAGTATCCCCTCACTATCACAATATGATGCAAAATGGCTTACAACAAGTTCCTATCCCTTCTAACATGAAACCAAATGACATAGCAGTTATAATTCAAGGAATTAATGCTGATATTATTTTTCACCAAAGTGAGCTCCCTCCTTTGGAAGTGCAAAAACAAAATGAAGCTTTCTTAATAATATCTCAATACAAAAGAAAAGGGATCAAGATAACTCTTGTAGACACCAGATCAGCCCTTAATGTTTGTAGTGTGAGCCTTTTGGATAGGCTTGACATTGATCGATCAAACATTAAACCTGATTCTTTACCTATTAGAGGATTTGACAACGTCACAAAGAAACCACTTGATGTGGTTACTTTACCTCTTACAGTTGGAATGGTCACATTGGAAATACCAATCCATGTTAGGCCTCATGAACTTTCATATAATATTCCCTTAGGAAGACCATGGATTCATGCAATGAATGGGTGCCTTCCACTCTTCATCATAAAATGAAATACATCTACAACAACAAAGTGTACACACTTGAAGCCAACCCTAAACCTAACAGTTGCTTGAACATTGAGAAAAAAAAAGAGAATCATTTCAGCACCTTAACACCAACCACACAAGTGGAACCCTTACAAAAAATAACCAAAGACTCTGAAAAGGGAACAACAGTCTTGTCAACATAAGACTCGACAAATCCTTCACAAGCATCCACCTCAACTACTTTAGACAAAGAAGCAAAGAACGAACAACCACCTGATCCAAAAGTAATGAAAAATATTTAAGGAAAAGGTTATGAATTCATGAAGCAATTTGGATACAGTGGAAAAGGATGTGGTGCTAACGAACAAGGTATCCACAACCCTATCAAGCCTAACATGAAAACAATGACTCATGGCCTTGGTTATTGTCCTTTGATAGAAATCACCAAGCCTTCACCTCACATCAATACCATCACAAAAACATTCCTCTAAACCAACCTTATGACTAGTGCATCTAGAACTAATGGACACTAGTGCTCTCAACCGTGATCCTTTGCAACAATCGAAGCAAACAACAAAATATTTGCTTAACATCAATATCATCTCACAAAACACTAATGATTTAGATTTTAAACACTCCTCTAAAGGAGCATACAAAATCTCACAATCTATAGAGTCTTGTGTAGGTATGACATCTTGTCCTAAGCAAGATACATCTTTATCAAAAGATAGAGGACCACCTTCTACCTTAGATCAAGAGGGTATCTTGTCAAGTCTCCTCCAAGATGACTTGATATCCCTTCCTCTAAGAACTTGAAATAAATTCTATTAAAATAATTCCTTTTGTGCATATCACAGAATCCATGGTGATTCCACTAGTGAATGTAAAACCTCGAGTAGTAAAATCCAACATCTTAATGAGTTTGGTACTCTCCCTTATGTGGGGGCACCTAGTTCCTCTAATTGATACTAATTTTCACTCAACATTGCATCTCTTCAATCCTATTGGCTCACTCTTTTCTTGCACTAAGTGGGGGAAAGGGGTTGAGTAGCCTTGTCCTCCTATGTCACTTGTCATTGTCTCTTTTGCCTAGTCATTAACCTTTCAAGAATATATAAGAGCAAGCTTGGGATGTGGATGACATGTCTTAAGTTGACTCGCATGTGACATACTATCCTTTTCATGATGCAACTTATCAAAAACATATGACTTGGCATAGGGCTTTTCGAATAAGCTTGCATGTATTCTTCTTCTACTTTAAAGCACTTGTTCATAGTAATGGTGTTAGCAACCGATTTAAAGTGGGGGCATACATCAACAATCATATTTCATTGTGTGGTATTCTTTTTCTTGTGATTCCCTCTCTTGGAAACATTTGGTACAATGTTTCTCAAGATGAGACATTGCACTTGTCCTCTCTTACAAACAAGATGAGACCATTTGCACTTTTCCTCTCTTGGAGACATTATATACAATGCTCCTTAAGATGAGACCTTGCACAAACTAAGAAAAATCCTTTTGAACATTACTTACACCATTTCTACATTTCAAAAATCATTTTCCTTTGTGGCACCTTATTAAAGTTATCAGGAGGTATAACTTTGGTATGGTTTGAGTGGGAAGCCCAACTAATGGAATGAATTTCCCCATAGCCACTTGTGTGTGTGTGAGTACATACCAGCCATGGGTGTATTTTTTTCACCTTCTTGGACTTCTCACCCGACGGAAATCCAAGAGTTTCGTCACCTGAGAGTGAGTATGCATTTTTGGACAAATAGCCTAGATTTGATGCACAACTAGCTGGACAAACGGTTGAAGCTTGATCCACCTTTTCAATTTCATTCTTCTCTTCCTTCTATCTCTTGTATTTGCATGATCATGTATCTCATTTTTTTGCAAATCGTTTATGCTTATGCATGTCCTCTTACACTTATGTTGGTTGGACTTAGGATCTTTATCCTGGGGGCTTGTGCAACCTCCTTGATCTTTGTCATTCCTAGACCATCCACATTGGTACAATTGGACCCTTCTCTTGAATGACTACTTTAGTGTGAGTTTGAAGCAAGTTCACTCTCTCACTAAAGTGGGGGCTAAATGTGTCACAAAAAAAATATATCTTTTGGATATTTTTTCTCATTTCGGTCTTTCTTGTGGTTTTTGGCCTAGTTTTTCCTAGATTTAATGTTGTAATGTGTCCAACACATTCACATTAGGTCTTGGACCCTATTGAATCAATAAGAATATATGGCGTCTTGCAAAGGTTTTGTAACCCACATTCACACTTTTCTAGGACCCTTTCATTACAATTCAACTAAATATAACCACCTTTTTACCCCTTTCCAAGCCTTATTTCAAAGTGTTGTAAATATTTGTAACAAACTCTCACACTTTCCTAGGCTTATCATCAATAAATTTACCCTTTCTCATGATAAAATGACCCCTTAATGCACTTATAGGTCCTACTTAAGTGTGTTTCATAAGACAATCCTGTTAAACAACATTAATCACATTTCAATTCTCGACATCGACTCAAAATTGCCCAGGTAGACTAAGTCGCCACCTTGGGTGACTTAGTCCCATGTGGCATAAAAATCAAAGTTAACTCAAAATTCTAGCAGGATATTATCTCTTAAACCCTAAGGTCGGCCTGAGATGTGGTATTTTGGGGAAATTAGGGCACAACATGTACAAATAAAAGGTTTTCCCCTCATTTTTCATCTCTTATCTCTCCTATCTCTTATCCTCCACACCCCATTATTCTTCCCTCCTCCACATTCATCATTCTTCTCAATCAAACTAGGGTTTGAGCATTCTGAGTCATCAAGCAAGCATTCAAGGGAAAATTATTCAACCATTTTTACAGCAACTCAAGATCTATTGTCAAAGGCAATGTACTAACTCCATTATTTCATGTTCATACTCCATTATATTTTATCTTCATTTTGGTAAAGTTACCTAAAAGGGGTTTGAGCAAGGAAAACCCCCATGCCCTAACATTCAACATTTCTTTCTCTCTTTATGTGATTTGTAGGTTTGTCAAAGAGTTGGTTTAGAAAGGTTGTCAACAATTTGTCAAAGCCCTTCAAGGTTGAAAAAACCCTAATTGGAGCTTGGAGAACACTATATTCTACAGTTTTGGATCCTAAAGCTTATCAGAAACAGAAGTGCAAACTGACGACTATAGATTGCACCTTTAGATTTCTCGAAACCTTAAAGTGGACTAAGTCACCATCAATAGAAAATTAGTCCTATTTCCAAGCCTAAAAATGATGTTCTGTAGATTTAAATATCGTTTTGTCTAAAACTGATTCCGATAGATTTTCCTCAAAAATTGGACTAAGTCACCCAGATTGGCACAAGTGTCCCAGTTGACTTTTGCATCAATTTTTTCAAGATTCTAGACCCCAATCCTATCCTTCTTCATATTCTAGGTGCACTCCTTCGTATTTCCCCTTCTATTTCATCTTTTATCGTCTTCAATCTACCTCTCTACTTATCACAATGTGTTTTCAAGCAAAGAGCATTTTCTAGGTTTTTACTCTCTTTTATCAATCTACAACATTTAGATCAATCACATTTAATCATATCTCAACCACACATACATTAATATTTGAATGTAACATTTCCATTTTGGTATCCCTCTCTCCTTTTAGGTGAAAAACCCTAGGTGATACTCAAAATATATGTTACAATAGGTTGACAAGAGTTGAAAAATTAATTTGATTGTTTCCGCCTAGTTTCTGGAAGGATGCATCCTGATTAAGGCAAGATTGATTGACCAATTTGACAAAGATTGATTGATTGAGCCTGATGTTAGGAAAGACACATCCTGATTAAGGCAAAATTGATTGACAAGGTTGACAAGATTGATTGATAAGATTGCCCAAGCGAAGTGACAATACCTAAATTTCAAAAAAGACATGTCCTGTTTAAGGTGAGAAACACATCTGATAAAGTTAACCAAGTGACAAATGTTGACAAGACACTAACTATAAGAAGGACACATCTTACTTGAGGTGAATGACCAAATTGAAAAAGTCTAATCTCAGGAAGGATGCACCCTAATAAAAGACAAGAGATAAGACTGAATGAGACAAATGACATAATGCCCCATTATGATATAAGACCAATGACCTGATTGATTGATTCATGATAATAGGATTGACTAATTTAAAAATTGATTGATTGATTGAAAGATTTGTTGGTGACGTTTGTTTGTTGATTTGTGATTTGGTTTAAATGATGACTGATTGTGGAACAAGACTATTACCAAACTCAACAAAATCTAAAGGACTGACCTAGGTGGCCTTGGGGGCTCATCGATTGATGGCCTTGCCTATGTTATACATGTAGAGAACTCGTAGTTCGAAACGACTTGACTTTGTTTAATATGACAAAAGATTGAGTCATGATTTTATTCGGATAACCTAAAGCACTGACCTAATGTCTCAAGGGCCCATTTAAGATGAGCCCCTACCTACGTAGAAAATGCATAGAGACAATGTAGTTCAACCACTCTAACATAGACTGACATAGACTCAGATTCTAACTCTGACCCTATTGTTGGAATTTTTGAAGATTTGTGATGTTTTCCAATTTTTTGGATTTTTTGGATTTTATGATTTTTTTGGATTTTTATAGTTTTATGATTATTTTGGATTTTCAAAGTTTTTTGTTGTTTTTTGGATTTTCATAGTATTTTGATAGTTTTCTGTTTTTTTTTTGGATTTTGATAGATTTTTGGATTTTTGAAGTTTTATGATTTATTTTGTCTTTTTGTGGATGTTATAGGGAAGTGTGGATTCTGATACACTATAAGGACCATGAAAAATACAAATGAATGATGCCTACAAGAAAGCGAGCTATCATGCACAAGAATCCTAGGACAAACATGATCTTGCCCCTGTTCAAGTTGAATACCAATTGACAGGTGATGATGCTAATGGCGACATTGTTTGACATGGAGAGGACACATCCTAAAACAACATAAGGATGATGATAATGTGACTAAAGGATCAAGGTTTGCATCAGGGCTAGAAACAAAGCCAAGGAATTTTTTGGATGATGCGTTAGGATGCATAGCAAGATAGTATGGATTAATCTTATTGTATTTGGAATGACCTTCTTAGGATTGAATGGGATGATGGAGGGATGTTGCATAGGTGGATTAGAATCCTTAGACCATTGAAAAGGGAAAATGAAGACATGTGATGGGTAGGAAAGGGTAATGGATTGATTTTGGTAAATGATAGGAGACATGAGGATTATTGGATGGTAGAATTAGAATATGATCTCCAAGGACTATGTCGCATAGGAATAATTAGTTTTTTCCAAGGTATGGGTTTGAATAATTCTATGAAGGCAATGACATGATACTTCATGGATAGTGTATGACCAAAGGATAGACAGGTAAAGAGTTTTCCCAAAACATGATATATGTTTATACCCCAGTCCTTATCAAGATCAAAGTAGGTGGGAAAATGGATGGGAATGATATGGATTTAAATAGATAGATGGAAATCTCATGTGAAGGGTATGGTAGATGAGACAACTTGCCCCCAAATATAAGGGTCCACATAGATAATTTCTTTTACACATGACGCTTGTTTTCTAGGATTTCATCATGGTACTTATCCAAAGTGCCATAAAAATGGTTTTGACTATTGGACAAAATTTTCTCTTTACTTTTTTTTCTTTTTTTAGTGTTGCCAAGATGCCTGTTTGCCAGGCTTTCATCAAGGTGACATTTTTATTTTTATTTTTTGGTATTTTTGATATTTTTGGATGGCCTTTCTATTTTAGTTAATCACTGAATATTATGAATCCACTGATGGTGCTGATCCAGGGACTGGTGCCATGATATGCCAATAATGACCTTTATGAAGCAGTTTCCTTGTCAAGATCATAGCGCTTGAATACAACTGATCAATGTCCTTGTGATCCTTATTGATACTAGATTTAGCCTTATCAGAATACAGACATCATGATAGAGTTCCATGGGAGTCCTTATGATAAAGAGTTGCTGCCAAGATGCGACAGATTTGTGAAGTAGGATTTTTGGGATGGTGGATGATGGTAGATGTGGAAGGATTGTTTGGTATTTTAGATGAATCACTTTTCATTTTCCAAACTTGGGATGTTGAATGACGTAGTTTGGAATTTTGATTGGGATAGGTTTTGGAACCAAAAAATTTATATACCTTGCTTTATGACCATTTTGAAGGTAGTGGACATTTATTATATGTGGGAGACCTCTTTTCTTGTGGCTCCACATTTTGATTGACTTTTGGTTTTGAAATATTTTCTTTGCTTGATCCATTTTTCTTTGGGATCCATTTTAACTTCATTTCTCCACTTAGATTTTTGTTTGATTCAATGGCCTTTGACATTTGCTTTTGAACTTTGGATTTGTAATCATTTTCTTTTCGTTGGTTCCAAATGGAAGGTTTAAGATATTGGGAATGATGGTTTATGGTGTGGATAGAAGAACTGGTATCATGGAGGTATCACTAACACCATTTGATTGGTTTATTGAAGAATAACAAAGACAGGTCTTGATGTCTAGGATTTTCATAAAACAGTATTGGTTCTCAAATTCCTTGCTCATGTAGGCCTAGTCCCCTTCCTTGATACTGCATGATCTGACAGATTCTGTTTGTGATGGGGTATTTTTCATTTTGGAAGCAAGATATAAATCCATCATTGTGTATGTCATTACTTAGTATTTTCTCATCTACAAGAAATCTTGCTCTAACAAAGATAAATATAAGATGTCGTAGCTTCATTGAAATGTTGGATATATTTGTGACTAACATCTTTGGCTAGATTTTGTGACATATCAGATTCAGATGATTCTACTGGTGCTTCCAAGTCGATGTCAAAACTATATTTATGGTCATTTTCATAGATTCCAGTGAATTTAGCTATAGCTTGATCATTTTCAAATATGTCTAGAGTATAAGACTCTTATTCTAGAGGAAGATCATCTATGTGTCCCATCGAGGCAAGTGTCTCATTTTAAGAAATGGTGGTGTTCGGAGTTGGGTAGGATCAACTTCAAATGTTTGATCATGGATGGTATAAAGGTCAATGAGAGGATCATTTTGGATTTCTTGATCAATGGTAATGTCTTGGTCAAATATGGGTTTGTCTTGGATGACATGATTGGGAATGGGATCTTGATCAAGGATAGGTGTATTTTGGATGCCATGATTATCTATAAGGACTTCTTGGATGGACTTAAGTATGGGGTCATAGGATGGACCACTTCGATCTTGACATGATGGTGAAGCTATGATGTCATTCTCTAGACTTTTATTTTGACATGTATCCCAAGGTGTAGGCAATGTGATGTGATTTTGGAGACCATGACCAAATTTATTTTCATGAATAAATGTAGCTTGGGATGGAGTGAACAAGAATGGATTAGTGGGGATGTGGAGACTTGGAATGGGTTGAGGGATGATGGACTAGGATGGGACGTAGAGGCTTGGGATGGACTAGTGGAAGGCAGGTTTCCCTTGTCAAGGTTAGGATAAGGGTGATTAATGGATGTTTGTTGTGGATTAATGTCATGGATTGTACTAAGGGACTCTTGATAGTGAGGGTAGATGGATGGAGGACTAGAGTTTATGGGTTTTTTGTAAGAGGGATAGATGGATGGCTGACTAGGGGTTGTGGGTACTTGGTCTTTGGATTCAAGGTATTATCTTTTGAAGTCTAAGGCTTGTTGGGCTTGACCAATGCAAATTTATTGGTATTCAATTTGACTAGAAAGCATAGTGAATGGAAGACATGGTGGTGGATGGTATGAAGCCTAAGAGACACCAATGCAATGGAAGGTATGCACCTATGCTATGTTTTTTTTGGATATAAGGATACACCTAAGACCAATATTAAGGAATGGTAGAATGATAATGACCCTATGACCAAAGGATATGACATGAAAGGATGATGACAACCAAAGGATATGAGACTAAGATATATTTTTGGGATTTTTGGGATATAAGGATGCACCTAAGACCAAGATTAAGGAATGGTGGAATGATAATTACCTTATGACCAAAGGATATGATATGCAAGGATGATGATGACCAAAGGATATGGTATACTAACATTTTTTGTGATTTTCAAGGATATAAGGATGCAAGATGACCATGTAAGGGTAATAATGACTAAAGGATGAGATTAAATGAGACTAATGGATGAAAAATATACCAAAGGTAGACCAAGATAGTGGAGACTAAATAATTCCAAGTGAATGATCAAAGGTAGTGGTGCAACTAAGGTTAAAATGAAATTAAGCTATGTTTTTGGTATTTTCTGGATAAAGATGCAAGTTAATTGCAAGGCTAAGGATATGGATCTAAATGAGATAAAGGTGATGCTAAGGATATGAAGTCTAAATTTTGAGACAAATGATGTAAACCAAGCTAATGTAGGTCCAAGATAACAAACCCAAATATCATTGACCATAAGAGGATAATTTTGACAAAGTAGAGTCAAGGCTAGGACACAAGCTTAAGACTCAAATTTGATAAGGTGACAATGAAAAGGATTGAAAAAGTGAAGGATAATAGTCAATGAAAAATAGAATATGAAACCAAGGAATTTCCCAAAAGCTCAAAGGTCTTCCTATGTTCAAAATATGAAGGCCTAAATGCAACCTAAGAATCAAGGTTTAATTTATGCAATACAAAGGATGGAGGAAGATAACCTATAATGAAATGTTTCCCAGTCAAAGGTCGTTGTGGAAATTATTTGATCAGACTTTGGACAAAGATTTTGAAGGTTTCTATTTAGTAGATAATTACATTTTTTTTTTCTGCAAATGCATCACACAGTTACGATTCAAGATATCAAATGCGTCTCTATTTTCAACAAATGCAATTTAGGCAGATAGTTGCAGTTTTCAAAGTCTTAAATGTAGCTCTATTTTTGACAGTTGCAATTTTCCAGAATGTTGTTTTGGCAATTTTGATGTTTTAAAATTGGTTTTTGAGTGAATTTGGATTTTTTTTTATGAAATCTAATTGGTACACATAGAAGACAATATCAAGAACTTATTTTTGGTCTGGTTTGGTTGTGAAAATGTTTTGATTATTGCAAATACAAGCACAAATCCTAGGTTGGAAAGGACAATATCTGCTAGGTTCCCACTTGGATTTCTCTAGGCACACCTATTCAAAGCGAATAACCTAGGAACTTGGTAGAACTAGCTCCCCTCCATGGAACTCACTTCTCGAGCATACCAATTTTTGAATTCCCTAAGACCACAAGGATCTCAAGAAATTTTGAATCTCTATAATGAACCACAAAAATGTGGGATGACTTCAAAGGTCTGACCTCCTACGCCAACAAATAGAAGGATTTTGGCTTACTACACAAAGGTTTCTAGTAAGGGCATCCGATTCATGGGATTTTATGATAAAATCTCTCAAAAGGTCTCCCAACCCTTAGAAAAAGGGATTTTCAAATCATAAAGATATTGGGGGAGACCTATCATGCACCACTTCCCATTGATTACAAGCTTTCCTTGCAATCACACATTTATATAGCGGTTCAGAAGGAATTGGCTTTAGCCCATTATTGCTTGGGTTGTTCCCACCTTTCAAAGTGGGGTGGAAATCCCTTCTAAGTATTAAAAACATAAAGAGATGGGTTTGGCTTCTGATCACCGAGTTTGCATAAGGTGAGAGCATACACCTACCATCTTACAAGCACAAAGACAATGATTTATTGACCCCCTAGTTAAATCTATGTGAAAAAAGACAATCATTCTTTTTAAGCACCAATTGAAATGTGATCTACTCTAAAGCAAGCAAGTAGTTTCAAAATAAAGTCTTCGACATGCGAAAATCTACAAAACCACACATTAGTAGTTTCTTAAAGATGTCTTGGACCAACAAAAAGTTGTAAAAACCCTTGTTAGCACAAAAGAATAAATATCAAACTAAATTCAAGAATTAACCACTAAAAAAAATTAGAAAATAAAGAAATCAAACTAACTCTGAAAATAAAAACTAAATTACATTAGAAAACTAAAAAGCTAAACTAGAGATCCTGATTTTTTTTTGTTGCTTCAAGAGAAGCAATTTTTAGAGCTCCATTCCAAAGCACATGCTGCAAACAGAAGATCAGTAACCAGAAAAAACTACTCTACTCAAAAAATTTAAAAGCAAAATCGAAAATATAATAAAAATTGGAACTTTATACTGGGTAGACAAATGCGTCATTTCTTTCAACAATTGTGTCGTTGTGTCGCATCACACCCGAGCTGTGTCATGATTTTGAATTTGAATTCTGTTACCTATGAAGGTCTTCAATAGATGCATCGCCCCTCATCAAATGCATCATTTCCTAGAAAATATGTCAATGCGTTGATTAGTTGTGTCATTTGGTACCTAAAATCTACAAAAACAAGCAATAACCATACAAAATCTTGGAAAATCTACTATTCATGTCGGGTTCACCAATGTAGGAAGGGGTAAAATTAGTTCTAGCCTTGATATAGTGACAACCAGCACATCTAAACTAGAAACCCAATCTCAAAGAAAGGAGTACAAACAATGAGAAATAAACTAAATGCATTCAAAATAAACACCTCCCATTATAGTTGCTTCACTTCCCATGTCTTCATATTTCTCCTTTTGCAATCTCACCCTCAGATTTTTTGTTTCACTTTTACAATAACCTATAAATTATGCATAGAAAGTTGGAGATAAATGTTTGTTAGGGTGAAAACGGAGGAGAGTGGTCTCTTTTATAGAAAACCATTCGAATGGACGAATGAGATCAATCATCTAGAAAGATTCCAAGATCAACGGATGAGGATGCATGAGAGGCAGGTTATGAAACAAATGACCAAGATTGAGTTTCTAGAAAGATGACCAGATCAATAATGGAGGATTGATGCACCAAAAAGAGGTGGGAAATGAAGACTATGACATCGACAACTATGACGCCCGACGACTATGAAAACATAAAAGCCATGACAAAGACAACTATGACAAAAATAAAGGCCATGAGCAAGGCATCTTTGACCAAAAGGGAGGCATAAATAAATAATTTTTTAAAATTATTTATCCAAGAAAAAGGGAAAATAGATGAAATGGACAAGTGGAAAATCAATAATTCATTTGAATTATTTACTTGGCGGAAAATGAAAAAGGGGGACTAAATAATTAAATTGACTTAATTATTTAATACAAGAGACATGTGAACAATTAGACAATTATTTAATAATAGATGAATTAAAAGAGGAAGTGAATAGTTAAATAATTAATATTAATTACTTAACTATAGACGGAATATTCCAAGCAAATAATTAAATAAAGATTTATTTATTTGATTATTGAAGAAAGGGGATATTAGCGACAAAATTAATTAATTTAATTGGTCAAGATATAATAAAGATTAAAGAGTGAATTAATTAAATAATTAAAATTATTTAATTAATAGAGGAATATGGTTAGGGATAATTGAATAATTAAAATTGTTCAATTATCAAAGGACGACAACCAAGAAAAATGGTGCTTGCAAACTTAGGAAATTCTTTCATTGTCTACACCATCCATAACATTTGCCTACTATTTGGTCTGCTAAGAAGAACCAATCACCAAAATTGTGAGTGTGTCCTTTCTTTGGCTTCAATGCTAAAGGTCTTAATACTTGCATGATTTTATTAGGAAATCTTGGTGAAATATAACCAAGAGTGGCTATGAATCATCATGAAATATTACATAATCGCTATTTTTACATCTACTACCCCAGATGTAATACTAGTTTTGTATAGGCAACCTAGTCCCTTTAACATCAGTCATTCCCAAACAAATTCTTGTATTCCATCTATTTATGTTTTGGTACAATATTAAATGAAATAGAAAATAGTATTTCCTGAAAGTGATGGGAGCTAAGTTCTCTCTTACTTGAAAAAATCCCTCATATAGCCCTTTCTCAATTTTCGCAACAAAGTCATACTCAATGTTGAATTCAATATTTTGTATCTTCATTGCCATCATCATGAGATAGGTTGGTATCCTCTCTTCGGCATCTATTCCAAGCACTTGGCACAAAGAAAAATAAGTTTTTTTGAAATATACTTGGAAGTCTTCTATAGAAAATGGATCAATTTGGGAGGGGGAGATAGGTATCCTCCTATTGTTTAAACCCCTTTTCATGTCTAAAGGAAGTTCATCAATCCGGTAGTTTTTATCAATCTCGTATAATCCTCCTCACTTTTGTCCAAGTTTATCTTAGTGATAGCTTGATTTTTTAACATAAAACACTATGATTTCTTCTTTAGTTAGCACCACTAATGGTGAACCATCTAGCATTCTTATAGTCTTGGTAGCTGGGTGATAATATTATGAAAATACTTTAATAAACTCAACATCTACGAAGACATTTGGGACTATCAATTTGGCCAGATCTAAGGTCCAAGGATTCAAAACTGGAATCTTGTCATCCGTTTTTTCATAGAAGTACCAAAACATATCCCACCCTGAGATAGGGATAATAGGGTCTCTACATCCATGGGTTGTATCTTTAAACACCTTTTTGAATCCTTTGTCTATAGAATTAGGTAACACATCTAAAATAGATTGTTGTAGGGACCTCTTCTTTGATTTAGAAATTGTGGAATCTTCCTTTTTACTTGCAAGTTGACTTCTTTTGGGTGGAATGATGAATAATTTACTCCTACTTGATTTATTTAAGTGTCTACATGTAGAAGAAAATTCAATTCTTATACATTTGCTATAGAGGGTTTCTGTGAACTTACCTGACAAAATAATAGTTGCTAAGTTTTCCCACTTGAACTCCCTTGCCTCCGGTACATTGAGCTGTGTTAATGATTGCCAAAATTTTGTCAAGTCCCAACTAATAGTTTTTGTTGAGCTCGGTCACCTCACTATTAATGTCAATTTATGCAAAATATTTCAAAATCTTCCCATATTTTGAGTTTGAATACATTTCATTGATCTTGGGAAATCAAACATTGTAATCATTTAATTCTTTAATAGCTTGTACCACAGTACCACTCTATCATTTCAAGACCACTGTGGGGTAGTGTTAGCAGTACCGCCACACCTTTCATACCCCTTTGGACTCCCAGAAGATGATGTGTTAATTCTAGCAGATGAGTGATTGTTCAATGCCATACCACTCTGCCATATCAAAACCATTGTGGGGTAGCGGTAGTAGTACCGTCACCCCATGCACACCCCTTTAGACTCCCACATGATAGAAGGTTAATTCTAGTGGTTGAGTGATTGTTCACTGCCATACCACAATAACCCTTGCAGGGTTGTGGTTTACTTTAGTTGTTAACATGTTCTCACCACCACCTAATGGTATTCATATTTGGTTGCCACGGTATTGTGGTAAGCATTTGTACATTAAACTATATGTATTGTCATCCCACACATACCTCTATTGACTATTGTGGTAGTGTGGTATTGGATTTTATTATGGATGCAAAATTTTAGATATCATTTTATTGAAAAGATTGAACAATTTTCTTGCAATCTCTCAGTTTTAGTTTTTAGTGTCATTCAGACCTAAGATATCATTTATTTCTTTGTAATGGGGAGGCTTAGTTCACCTAATGTTAAGATATCTATATGTATTATTAAATCACAAATATTCATTATATGTTTGTATCTAGAAAATAAATAGGACATACAAGAAATTATATTCTAACTAAACAAAATTAATTTCAAATTTTCAACCAAAGTAAGAAAACTAAGAAGAATGATTTAACCTAACTTTAAATGCACTTCAAATCAGTAGTGAATATCTCAAGTTTTGTATACAATGTACCAACAGAATAATGATGATTACATTAAAAAATGTATCAGTAAAATAAGAGTGAATAAGCATACCTATACTCAGATCTTTATTACATTCAATAATAAATCACACCATACATATAACCAAATTTTAGGTGACAAGCTAACCTCTTAAGATGAAAAAACATCATCATAATCATTGACATTGTTAACAAGATCAAAATCCTGATCATTCATGTCTTCATCTACTTGATTTTCTTCCTCATCCTCATCTATGACATGCAATGAATTCTCTCTCCCAATCTCTTCATTGGTAATCAAAATTTCGTCTTCAAACACTCCATCATAATTTTCATCCACTTATTCATATGTTTCTTGTAAATTAACATATTTACCATCAGGCATTATATCAACAACTTCCATGAACTTTCATTTTGAATGAGACTCTATTTGAATGAAATATGACCATCTTGGGATTCTTACATCATCAATTAGAAATGATTGGTTAATTTGAAGAGGGGAAACATATGGCTCATTTGTCTCTAATAAAAAATGTCTTATATTTGCATGTACAAATCCATACTCATCAAATTATACTCCAAATGGTTAGATCCACTTACATTTTAATAACATAGGACTATTTTCACCATAGTCCACTAGAATAATTTGTTGGATGAATCCAACATAAAATTTCTTCTCAATTTTGTGAAGAAATCCAGCACTGACAATACAATCACAATTTATCTTTCCTTTGTCTTTTTCTTCCACTCTTAAATAACTACCATAGCCCATAAATGTGGAGATTGTGAAAGCTCACTTTTCTTTGTTATTATATCTTGACCTTCTTCTTTTGCATCACTGACTACATTAGCAATCCATTCTTTAAGTTTTGAAAAAGAATCACCTCCAATCAAATCAACATGACATTCATTCTTTTGAGGTCGATGTTGCATCCAAGCTTGATTGTCTTTTTCATATTTTCTACATAGAATATCAACATACAAATAGTAAGATTTATAATATAAATATGTAAATGTAATTGAGTAAATAAATTATGGTGTAATTTTTTTTTACTTGTGCCACTTATCGAATGAAGATGTGATTTGAAGAATATAGGCATGTATCACACTTATTTCTTCAGGTGATAGATTGAAGCGACATCAAATTCCTTCTAATACTTCACCTGCAACTGTCTCTTCTTCGTCTTCATCCCATACACGCTAATTGAAATTTTTAAAATTCATATATTCTGTGCAAAATCCCATGGCCTCTTGCATTGAATATCCCTCAGACATGTTGCCTTCTAGTTTTTCTCTAGTACGAACATTTTTTTCAAAACCTTCATATATCGTTCTATAGGATACATCAATCTTGTTCTTATCGGGCCACATTGCTTTAGTTCATATTGTATATGTATCAAAAGATGCATATAAATGATAAATATTATTGGTGGAAATTCTCGTTCAATAGACAAAGGACTTCAACAACCTCCTCCCTCAAACTATTAAAGTTCAAAGGATCTAATACATGTAAACTCATTCTCTTTAATATTAGGCCCAACCTTATAATTGCCAATCTTGGCCCCTTTGTCAAACTTAATATATTTACAACAATAGGTAAAATATGCTCCATTATGACATGATAAGCATGGGTCTTGAGGCCTCTTAAGCCATTAATGTCAGTTTTTCTTCTAATACTACTACTTACATATCCAGTGGGAAAGTGAGTTTTAGATATCAATTGTAAGAATTGTGCACATTGTTCCTTTGTCCAAACATAAGGAGCACTAGGTTTTCTATATTTTTCATTGTCATATTTTTCAACCCAAATATTTTGACAAAAGTCTTCACCTGATGAAATAATATCAAAAGCACCAAAAATAATTTCTATAATAGCATAGGCTATATTTTTCTCAATATGAATAAAGTCAACAGTATGCCTAATGGCTATATACTTAAATTATGGAAACTTATAGAATATGCACAACCTTTTTACATCGCTTTCATTACATTAATCATATCTAGTACCATTATTGTGAAGCACCATTACTAATAATAGGTGATTACATTGTTGAGAATGGAAAAAAAAGAATGTCAGGTGAAACATCAACAATGTAGCCTTAAAATCAGGTGTTAGATGAACTTGGTTGTAAATCGATAAAAAATCAACGTCCGCTAAAGGAAATATAAAATAAAGGATCCTAATAGTCATCTACAACACAATCCTAAATCAAAGTTCTCCAAACATGCATGTTTACAGGTGAAAAATGGGATTTCGCATGACACAGATGCAACGTAGCCTTAAAATCAGGTATTTGCTGAACTCAACATTAAATCGATGGAAGTTCAACATTCACGAAAACTAATAGAAAACAAAAGTTCTTAATAGTCATCTACAACACAATCTAAAATAAAAGTACTCCAAACCTGGTTGATTATGGATGAAAAATGGGAGTTCGCATGACATAGCTCCAATGTAGCCTTAAAATCAGGGGTTACCCGAACTTGGCTATAAATCGATTGAAAATCAACGTTCACAAAAGGAGATATAAAATAATGGATCCTAATAGTCATTTAAAACACAATCCTAAATGAAATTTCTTTAAACATGGTTGATTATAGGTTAAAAATGGGAGTTCATGTGACACAGCTGCAATGTAGCCTTAAAATCAAGTGTTTGCCTAACTCAACAGTAAATCGTTGGAAATTCAACATTCATGAAAACTGATAGAAAACAAAGGTTCTTAATAGTCATCTACAACACAATCAAAAATCAAAATTCTCCAAACCTAATTGATTATGGGAGAAATGCGGGAGTTCACATGCCACATCTACAATGTTGCCTTAATAAAATCAAGTGTTAGATGAGCTTAGTCATAAATCGATCAAAAATCAATGTTCATGAAAGAAAATATAAAATAAAAGATCCTAATAGTAATCTACAACATAATCTTAAATAAAAGTTCTCCAAACATGGTTGATTATGGGTGAAAAATGGGAGTTCACATGAAACAGCTACAACATAACCTTAAAATTAGGTGTTTTTCAAACTCGACATTAAATCGATAGAAATTCAAGATTCACTAAAACCGATATATAATAAAGGCTCTTTATAGTCATTTACAACATAGTCTAAAATCAAAGTTCTACAAACCTAGTTGATTATGGTTGGAAAATAGAAGTTCGCATGACATAGCTACAACGTAGCCTTAAAATCAGGTGTTAGATAAACTTGACTGTAAATCGATCGAAAATCAACATTCACGAAACCATAACACAATACTAAATCAAATTCTCCAAACATGGTTGATTATGGGTGAAAAAGAGTTCACGTGACATAGCTACAATGTAGCCTTAAAATCTGGTGATCATGAAACTCGACATTAAATCAATGGAAATTTAACATTCACGAAAATTGATTGAAAATAAAGGTTCTTAATAGTCATCTACAACACAATCTAAAATCAAAATTCTCCAAACCTTGTTGATTATGAGTGAAAAATGGGAGTTCACATGACACAACTACAACGCAGCCTTAATATCAGTTCTTAGAGGAAGTTGGTTGTAAGTCGATCAAAAATCAACGTTCACAAAAGATGATATAAAATAAAGGATCCTACTAGTCATCTACAACACAATCATAAATCAAAGTTATCCAAACATGGTTGATTATGGGTGAAAAATGGGAGTTCGCATGACACAAATGCAATGTAGCCTTAAAATCAGGTGTTCATTGAACATGGCATTAAATCGATGGAAATTCAACATTCACCAAAATCGATAGAAAATAAAGGTTCTTAATAGTCATCTACAACACAATCTAATATCAAACTTCTCCAAACCTAGTTGATTATGGGTGAAAAATGGGAGTTCACATGACATAACTCCAATGTAGCCTTAAAATCATATATTAGAAGAACTTGGTTGTAAATCAATCAAAAATCAACATTCACAAAAGGCAATATAAAATAAAGTATTGTAATAGTCATCTAATACACAATCCTAAATCAAATTTCTCCAAACATGATTGATTATAGATGAAAAATGGGAGTTCACGTGACACAACTACAACATAGCCATAAAATCAGGTGTTCACCAAACTCGACATTAAATCGATGGAAATTCAACATTCACAAAAATTGATGGTAAATAAAGGTTCTTAATAGACATCTACAACACAATCTAAAATCAAATTTCTCCAAAGTTGTTTGATTATGGGAGAAATATGGGACTTCGTATGACACAACTGCAATGTAGCCTTAAAACCAGGTGTTAGGAAAACTTGGCTATAAATCAATTGATAATCAACGCTCACAAAAGGTGATACAAAATAAAGGATCCTAATACTCATGTACAACACAATCCTAAATAAATATTGTACAAACATAGTTGATTATGGGTGAAAAATAGCAGTTCGCATAACATAGCTGCAACGTAGCCTTAAAATTAGGTGTTCGTCGATCTCAACATTAAATTGATGGAAATTCAACATTCACAAAAATTGATAGAAAATACAGGTTCTTAATAGTCATCTACAACACAATCTAAAATCAAAGTTCTCCAAACCTAGTTGACTATGGGTGAAAAATGGGAGATCGCATCACACAGCTGCAACATAGCCTTAAAACTAGGTGTTAGATGAACTTAGATACAAATCGATCAAAAATCAACATTCACGAAAGGTGATACAAAGTAAAGGATCATAATGGTCATCTACAACACAATCCTAAATCAAATTTCTCCATATGTGGTTGATTATGGGTGAAAAATGGGAGTTCGTGTGACACAGCTGCAACATAGCCTTAAAATATGATCTTCGTTGAAATTAATAGTAAATCGATGGAAATTCAACATGCACAAAAAATGATAGAAAATAAAGGTTCCTAATAGTCATCTACAACACAATCTAAAATCAAACTTCTCCAAACGTGTTTGATTATGGGTGAAAATGGGAGTTTACATGACACAACTACCATGTAGCCTTAAAATCAAGTTTTAGATGAACTTGGTTGTAAATCGTTCAAAAATCGACATTGACGAAAGGCAATATAAAATAAAGGATCCTAATAGTCATCTATAACACAATCCTAAGTCAAAAATTGAGAAATGGGTTTTGTAGAGAGAATTTTGTTCTGAGTAAACTCGGACCATCCATTTTTCAAAAAATTGATTTTTCACCAACATGCAAGAACCCCTCAAAAATAGAATCTATGAAATAATTTTTTTTGGAAAAAATTGAAGATATGGGTTTGTAGGTGATCATGTGCTAAAGAGACCGAGATTGTCTGTGTTATAAAAATTAGGTTGTTCTTGAAAAAGATATTTTTTTGAAAAGTAGTAGTAGAGGTAACAATTTTTTTTGAAAAGTAGAAGCAGTAGAGGTAATAGGGGATATTTTTTAATATTCTTCAAAAAAATCTAATAAATGGGTTTTGTAGAGAATGTCGATCTGAGTAGACCCAGACCGTCTGTTAGATGAACTTAGTTGTAAATCAATCGAAATTCAATAATCACAAAAGGCGATAAAAAATAGAGGATCCTAATAGTCATCTACAAGAGAATCCTAAATCAAAGTTCTCCAAACATGGTTGATTATGGGTGAAAAATGGGAGTTCGCATGACACAACTACAACATAGCCTTAAAATCAAGTGTTCATTGAACTTGACATTAAATCAATGGAAATTTAACATTCACAAAAATTAATAGAAAATAAAGGTTATTAATAATCATCTACAACACAGTCTAAAATAAAAGTTCTCCAAACTTGGTTGATTATGGGTGAAAAATGGGTGTTCACATGACACAGGTGCCATGTAGCCTTACTATCACGTGTTAGATGAACATGGTTGTAAATCGACTGAAAATCAATGTTCAAAAAAGGTGATATAAAATAAAGGATCCTAATAGTCATCTACAACACAATACTAAATCAAAGTTCTCCAATCATGGTTGATTATGGGAAAACAAGGGGAGTTCATATGAAACAACTACAACGTAGGCTTAAAATCTGGTGTTCATCGAACTCGACATTAAATAAAAGTTCTATTAACATGATTGATTATGGGTGAAAAAAGGGAGTTTGTGTGACAAATCTACAACGTAGCCTTGAAATCAGGTGTTCGCCAAACTCAATATTAAATCGATGGAAATTCAACATTCACAAAAATTGATAGAAAATAAAAGTTCTTAATAGTCATCTGAAACACAATCTAAAATCAAATTTCTCAAAACCTAGTTGATTATGGGTGAAAAGTGGGAGTTCGCATGACACAGCTACAACATAGCATTAAAATCAAGTGTTAGATGAACTTGGTTGTAAATTGATCGAAAATCAACATCCACAAAAAGCAATATAAAATAAAGGATGCTAATAGTCATCTACAAGACAATCCTAAATCAAAATTCTCCAAACATGGTTGATTATGGGTGAAAATGGGAGTTCGCGTGATACGTCTGTAATGTAGACTTAAAATCAAGTGTTCACTGAACTCGACATCAACTCGATGGAAATTTAGAATTCACGAAAACCGATAGAAAATAAACCTTCTTAATAGTCATCTACAACACAATCTAAAATCAAAGTTCTCCAAACCTGGTTGATTATGGGAGAAATATGGGAGTTTGCATGACACAACTGCAACGTAACCTTAAAATTTGTAAATCAGTCAAAAATGAAAGTTCACAAAAGCGATATATAATAAGGGATCCTAATAGTTATCTAGAACGCAATCCTAAATCAAATTTTTTCAAGCATTGTTGATTATGGGTGAAAAATGGGAGTTCACGTGACACAGTTGCTACATAGCCTTAAAATTAGGTGTTCATCAAACTCGACAATAAATCGATAGAAAATAAAATAAAGGATGGGTGAAGCCACAATAGTGGTTTACAATTCAGGTGAGGAAGAAAACATCACAAAAAAATGACCCCAAGTCAAAAAAAGTGATTTTGGGGGTTCTTACGAACCTACTGGTTCCATCAAACCCTAGTTCAAGCGAACCCCTTTGAATCTTGGCCGCCGAAAAAAACTAAAAAAAGCATAGGAAAGGGGTTTGAGTGAACCCCTGGAGGTTTGATCGAACCCCTAAGGGTTCATACGAGCCCCCCTTATCCCTCATCCCCCATCTAAGACACAAGAAAAACCTAAATGTTTGCACTTCGGAGCTCGGGTTGAGGATGAAAATGGAGGAATCTTCACAAACCCATCTGGAATTAGGTAGTCCTCAGAACGAGCTATCCAATGAATATAATTTTAATATGTTTTGGTTTTATTATGTATCTATTTTTTTAGTTTTATTACACATAGGTTTTTCATCGAAAGTGAAGGTCTTTGTTCTGTACCTGTGGAAAAATAGCAGATTATCAAAAATAAATATTGAAAAATATGAGTGCATCAAATATTGAAGTCCTCGATCCAACAAAAAAAAAAAAGAATTTCGATATATACAAAAAAAGTTACGCGTTATACGGTCACGCTATGTCTGAATTGTAATTGATTTGACTTCAAAACTTGACTAAAGAAAAAATATTCAATAAAAAACTATCTAACTAAGTGGAATCACTAGATATCGGCATTACAAATCTAAATTTGAAAGACTTATAACTTTATACTTCATGGAAAAAAAGTTATGCATTATACAATGTGCATCACTTTTTAAAAATGCTGTTTTCTGAAGAAAAAAAACCAATTTTCGTGGGAGATGGAAAAAGAAGTGCAATTTGATTCCAAAAATTTCAAAAAAAATATTTTTAGAGTCTACAGAAAAAATGTAATGAGACTGTAGTTTGCATCATCTCCAAATTCCTCATGGTTTAGTCGGTATAGGTGCCCGAATGTGAATATTTAGTTAAAAATAATAATTCCAATGTCCAGTTTGGCCAAAAATTGTAAACCACTATCGTGGGATCACCCAGATCCTAATAGTTATCTACAATATAACCCTAAATCAACGTTCATGAAAGGCGATATAAAATAAAGGATCATAATATTCATGCACAACACAATCCTAAATCATATTTCTCATTGTTTATTATGTTTGAAAAATGGGAGTTTGAGTGACATAGCTGCAACATAGCCTTAAAATCATGTGTTCACTGAACTTGACATTAAATCGATGGAAATTAATCATTCACAAAAACTGATAGAAAATCAAGGTTCTTAATAGTCATTTATAACACAATCTAAAATCAAACTTCTCCAAACCTAGTTGATTATTGGTGAAAAATGGGAGTTCGCATGACACAGCTACAATGTAGCCGAAAAATCAAGTGTTAGATGAGCTTGGCTATAAATCGATCAAAAATCAACATTCATGAAAGACAATATAAAATACAGGATCCTAATAGTCATCTACAACACAATCCTAAATCAAATTTCTCCAAACATGGTTGATTATGGGTGAAAAATGGGATTTTGCATGACACAACTGCAATGTAGCCTTAAAATCAGGTGTTCATCGAACTCGACATTAAATCGATGGAAATTAATCATTCACAAAAATTGATAGAAAATCAAGGTTCTTAATAATCTACAACACAATCTAAAATCAAACTTCTCAAAACCTGGTTGATTATGAGTGAAAAATGGGAGTTCGCATGACACGGCTACAATGTAGCCATAAAATTAGTTGTTAGACAAAGTTGGTTGTAAATCGATTGAAAATCAATGTTCACAAAAGGTGATATAAAATAAAGGATCCTAATAGTCATCTAGAACACAATCCTAAACCAAGGTTCTCCAAACATGGTTGGTTGTGGGTGAAAAATGGGATTTCACATGACACAACTATAATGTAGCCTTAAAATCAGGTTTTCATCGAACTCAACATTAAATCGATGGAAATTCAATATTCATTAAAAAATAATAGAAATTAAAGGTTCTTAGTAGTCATCTACAACACAATCTAAAATCAAAGTTCTTCAAACCTAGTTGATTATGGGTGAAAAATTGGAGTTCACATGACACAACAACAACGTAGCCTTAAAACCAGGTGTTGGATGAACTTGGTTGTAAATCGATTGAAAATCAATGTTGATGAAAGGCGATATAAAATAAAGGATCCTAATAATCATCTACAACACAATCCTAAATTAAATTTCTCCAAACATGGTTGATTATGGGTAAAAAATGGGAGTTTTCGTGACACAAAAACTCAATATGAAATCGATAGAATTCAACATTCACAAAAATTGATTAAAAGAAAAGTTTCTTAATAATCATCTACAACACAATCGAAAATCAAAGTTCACCAAACCTTGATATAAAAAAAGGATCCTAATAGTTATCTACAACACAATTATAAATTAATGTTCTCCAAACATGGTTGATTATGTGTCAAAAATGGGAGTTCACATGACATATATGGAACATAGCCTTAAAATAATGTCTTCGATGAAATCGACATTAAATTGATGAAAATTCAACATTCATGAAAACTCCTAGATAATAAAGATTCTTAATAGTCATCTACAACACAATCTAAAATCAAAATTCTCCAAACCTAGTTGATTATGGGTGAAAAATGGGAGTTCACATGACATAACTACAATGTAGCCTTCAAATTAGGTGTTAGACAAATTTGACTATAAATCGATTAAAAATCAATGTTCACGAAAGGCGATATAAAATAAAGGATCTTAATAGTTATCTACAACACAATCCTAAATCAGAGTTCTCCAAACATGGTTGATTATTGGTGAAAAATGGGAGTTCACATGACATAGCTGAAACATAGCCTTAAAATCAAGTGTTCACCGAACTTGACATTAAATCGATGGAAAATCAACATTCACGAAAACTGGTAGAAAATAAAGGTTCTTAATAGTCATCTAGAACATAATATAAATCAAACTTCTCCAAACCTGGGTGATTATCAGTGAAAAATGGAAGTTCGCATGACACAACTACAACATAGCCTTAAAATCAGGTGTTAGATGAACTAGGTTGTAAATTGATAAAAAATCAACATTCACAAAAGGCGATATAAAATAAAGGATTCTAATCATCATCTAAAAAACAATCCTAAATCTAAGTTCTCCAAACATAGTTGAATATGGGTGAAAAATGGGAGTTCGTGTGACATAGCTACAACGTAGCCTTAAAATCAGGTGTTTGTCAAACTCGACATTCAATCGATGGAAATTCAACATTCACAAAAATCGATAGAAAATAAAGGTTCTTAATAGTCATCTACAACAATGTCTAAAATAAAACTTCCCCAAACCTGGTTGATTATGGGAGAAATATTGTAGTTTGCATGACACGGCTACAATGTAGCCTTAAAATCAGATGTTACACAAACTTGGTTGTAAATCCTTCAAAAATAAACATTCACGAAAGGAGATATAAAATAAAGGATCCTAATAGTCATCCACAACACAATCCTAAATCAAAATTCCCCAAACATTTTTTATTATGGGTGAAAAATGGGATGTTGCGTGACACAACTACAACGTAGCCTTAAAATCAGGTGATCGTCGAACTTGACATTAAATCGATGGAAATTCAACATTCATGAAAGTCGATTGAAAATAAAGGTTCTTAATAGTCATCTACAACTCAATCTAAAATCAAAGTTCTCAAAACCTAGTTGATTATGGGTGAAAAATAGGAGTTTGCATGACACAACTACAATGTACCCTTAAAATCAGGTGTTAGATGAACTTGGCTATAAATCAATCGAAAATCAATTTTCATGAAAGGCGATATAAAATAAAGGATTCTCACAGTCATCTAAAACACAATCCTAAATCAAAGTTCTTCAAACATGGTTGATTATGGGTTAAAAATGGGTGTTCATGTGACACAGCTGCAACGTAGCCTACAAATTACGTGTTTGCTAAACTTGATATTATATCAATGGAAAGACAACATTCACAAAAATAGATAGAATATAAAGTTTCTTAATAGTCATCTACAACAGTATAAAAAATCAAACTTCTCCAAACCTAGTTGATTATGGTATAAATATGGGATTTCACACGATGCAACTGCAACGTACCCTTAAAATTAGGTGTTAGACGAACTTGGCTATAAATTGATCGAAATTCAACATTCAAGAAAGGCGATATAAAATAAAGGATCCTAGTAGTCATCTACAACACAATCCTAAATCAAATTTCTCCAAACATGGTTGATTATGGGTAAAAAATAGGAGTTTGCGTGACACAACTGTAATGTAGCCTTAAATTTAGGTGTTTGCTGAACTCGACATTAAATCGATGGAAATTCAAACATTCACAAAAAATGATAGAAAATAAAGGTTATTAATAGTCATCTACAACACAATCTAAAATTAAATTTCTCCAAACCTAGTTGATTATGGGAGAAATAAGGGATTTCGCATGACACAACTACAACGTAGCCTTAGAATCGGTTCTTAGATGAACATGGTTGTAAATCAATCAAAAATCAACGTTCACAATAGGCGATATAAAATAAAGGATCCTAATAGTCATCCACAACACAATCGTAAATGAAAATTCTCCAAACATGGTTGATTATGGGTGAAAAATGGGTGTTTGCGTGACACAACTACAATGTAGCCTTAAAATCAAGTGATCACCGAACATGACATTGAATCGATGGTAATTCACCTTCACAAAATCTGACTGGAAATAAAGGTTATTAATAGTCATCTACAACACATTCTAAAATCAAAGCTCTCTAAACATGATTGATTATGGGTAAAAAATGGGAGTTCGTGTTACATAGCTGTAATGTAGCCTTAAAAGAAAGGTATCCCCAAACTCAACATTAAATCAATGGAAATTTTCATGAAAATTGATAGAAAATAAAGGTTTTTAATAGTCATCTAGAACACAATCTAAAATTAGAATTCTCCAAACTTGGTTGATTATGGGTGAAAAATAGGATTTCGCATGACATAGCTGCAACATTGCCTTAAAATCTGGTGTTAGACAAAATTGGCTGTAAATCGATCAAAATCAAAATTCACAAAAGGTGATATAAAATAATGGATCCTAATAGTCATCTACAACACAATCCTAAACCCAAGTTCTCCAATCATTGTTGATTATGTGTGAAAAATGGGAGTTCACATGATACAACTATAATGTACCCTTAAAATCAGGCGATCATCGAACTTGACATTAAGTCGATGGAAATTCAACATTCATGAAAATTGATTAAAAATAAAGTTTCTTAATAGGCATCTACAACACAATCTAAAATAAAAGCTCTCCAAACTTTGTTGATTATGGGTGAAAAATGGGAGTTTGCAATAGACAACTTTAAGGTAGCCTTAAAATCAGGTGCTAGAAGAACTTGGTTGTAAATCGGTCGAAAATCAATGTTCAAGAAAGGCGATATAAAATAAAGGATCCTAATGGTTCACATGACACAGCTACAACGTAGCCTTAAAATTAGGTGTTCACCAAACTTGACATTAAATCAATGGAAGATCAACATTCATTAAAAATGATAGAAAATAAAGGTTCTTAATAGTCATCTAGAACACAATCTAAATCATACTTCTCCAAACCTAGTTAAATATGGGTGAAAAATGGGATTGCACATGACACAACTTCAACGTGGCCTTAAATTAGGTGTTAGATGAAATTGGTTGTAAATTGATCAAAAATCAATGTGGAGAGATAGTGATAGAGGTAGAGAAAGATATGGATAGAAAGAGATAGAGAGAGGAGTGAGAAGGAGATAAAGAGAGAAATAGAGATAGGGATATAGAGTAGGAGAGATGGAGTGAATGAGAGGGGGGGAGAGGGAGAGATAGATCAATAGATAGAGAGGGGAAGAGGGGTGACATAGATAGTGGGAGATATAGAGAGATAACGAGCGACAGGGAGAGATATATCAATCACCCTCCTTATATCTCTATCTGTTCATCTTTATCTCTTTATCTCTTTATCTCTCTACCTCTCTTTATATCTTTGTCTCCCTCTCTATCTATATGTTTCCTATTGTCTCCCATATATATCTTTTCTTCCCTCTATTTATCTTTATCTCCCTATCTCTTTATGTGACTTTATCTCTATCTATGTCTCTCTTTCTCTCTCTATCTCTATCTCTATCTTTGTTTCTCTCTCTTCTCTCTTTTTTTCTCCCTATCCTTCTTTTTATCCATTTATTTATATCTTTGTTCCTATCTCTATATCTACCTTCATCTCTTTCTCCTCCTTTGTCTTATTTTTATCCCTCTCTCTTGCTCTCTTTCTTTTTTTTCTCTCTCCACTTATCTATATCTTATCTCTATCTCCCTCTCCTTTTTCTCTTCCTTTCTCTTTCTCTCTTTCTCTTTCTATATGTTTGTCTCCTTAAATATACAATGGGTACATTGAAGAGGTCTTAAAGGTGAATTATCATCTCTTTAATCAAATGACATGCTACCTTGATTATAACTCCTGAAGGACACATGCCATCCTTGGATTGTTGACATGAAACAAACAATCAAAGTTTAGTTTCTCTTTTCTATCTCTCTTTTCCTTTGTATCTCTTATATTTCTCTCTCTTGATCTATCTCTCTTTGTCTATTCCTCTCTCTTTCAATCTCTATCTCCATATATCTCTCTCTCAATATCTATCTATCTAAATTCATCTCTTTCTCTCATTCTCTATCTTTTGAGTCTCTCTTTGTATTAGCTGATAGGCTACATATAGTGTGAGATTTGAACCTGAAACAAGTCTCACACCTACAAACCACTATTGAGTCATTGGAAAGAAAGTTTTAGCTTCCATTTAATGGTAAACCAAATGCAATGTAAATTTTAAATCCTCTAAAATATTAGGTAAAAGCCTGCAAAATCTCACTTATCACATAAAAGACAAATAAATATTGATTTGACAACTGGATGGGAACATTTTATTTCCATTTGCAGTATTTTGTCAATTTGATGGTAACTTTTTTTTCATTTGCATTGGTTTATGTTTTAAATTTGTCTGCAGATATTTCATAATCAGATAATAATGGTAAAATCCTCTAAAGTATCAAGTAAAAGCCTCCAAAATCTCACCTATCACATAAAAGAAAAATAAATATTGATTTGACAACTGGATGGGAACATTCTATTTCTATTTGTAGTATTTTTTGTCAATTTCATGGCAACTTTTTTTTCATTTGCATTGGTTTATGTTTTAAATCTATATGCAAATATTTCATAATCAGATAATACTTAATTTATTTAAAGAAGAAATATAGATTTGTCTAAATTTATTTAATTCTATTATTTCGCACTTATTATTAATTGTTTAATCTAGCCACATGTAACCACAATTTGTAGCGCATCCATGTGCAAACACATACTCTAACATATTAACATATATATAGTTTTCTATCAATGTAATCCTTGAACCTCCTTTAGGTGCAAGTGCTAGTATATATACCTCTCTCTATATAGAATTGTCTCCCCCTCTATCTCTTTTTCTTTTTCCTAATCTATCCATAGATCAATTAAACTATTAGATATTTTATATATTATTTTAGTTTGTTATATATAAAAATACACTAATTATAATTATAATAATTTCATATTTTTATAATTTAATAATTTTATTATAGAATATAATATATAATAATAATAATATAATTTATATATACTATTATATATAATAATACATATAATTATATTATATATAATTTAATCTGTATTATATAAAATATATAATATTAATTATATTTTATATTATATAAAAACATAATAATTATCAATTATTAATTATAATAATTTTATATATGTATTTAATAATTTTATTAAAGAATCTAATATATAATAATAATAAGTAGTAGTATAATTGGGTGGGGCCCCTAGCTCAATTGGCTAAACCTTTCTTGTTGCAGGATGTTGGTCATGAGGTCTAGTCTCCCCCACCACCGTGGTACCAGAGTGTGTGTCGTGCTAGTGCTGTCGGTCACATTCCGCCGGTCACATTAAAAGGTTTACCAAGCGCACTGTAGTTTATAGGGGGTCGTGCTACCCGATTCCTGCAGTCTAAAAAACTAATAAGTAGTATAAATGTATTATTTATAATTTATTTTTTATTATATAGAATATATATCTATATATTAACTATGTTGATCAACTACGTAAGGTAAAGGATGCCATAATGTTAAAACCTAAATATGCTCACTATTAGGATCTTGGTCATAATTTCCATTTTAATAAACATACTCTAAAACCCATAATCTGAGGTCGTACCTTCACTGCAATGTAACTAGCAATCACACCTTACTATGTGCAATGGGTACGCCGAACATGTGTGGAAGGTCAATTAGGATAAATTTTGGTCTATTTTTTGTACACATTTATGTAGTCCATGAGGTCAATTAGTAGGCCATTTAGCAAATGATGTTTGTTTGTGCAAAAAATGTCTCAATAGAGAAGTGAGAGATTCAAACCAACTACACATCCACTTACAGGGATCCAAACATGATTGAAATAAAAACTTTGAATCAAGAAGATATTAGGCTCTATTACCAACGTGCTCATGTTATGTTTTCAATAAAGAGAGAGGGAGAGATAGGGATAGAAAGAGGGAGACATTGGATGGAAGAGCGAGAGAGAGAGAAAGAGTGATTTAAGGAGATAGAGATAGAGGGGAAGATGGGGATGGGGATGGAGATAGAGAAGGAGAAGGATATGGAGAGGAGAGAAAGAGGATAGATAAAAGACAGAGGAGAGAGGGATAGATAGATATGGAAGAGACAAATATATAGAGAGGAATAGAGAGGGAGATAGATGGATGGATAGAGAGAGGGAGACATGCCTAGAGATAAAGGGGGAGAGGAAAATAGAGGTAGAGATGAAGATAGAATGAGAGAGGAAGAGGGATAAAAATAGATAGATGAGAAATACAAAGAGAGATAGGGAGATAGAGAGATATACAGGAAGAGGGAGAGGGAGAGATATAGATGGTGAGATAGAGTGTTAGAGAGATAGCGATATAAGGAGATATAGAGAAAAGAGGAGAGGGAGAGAGAGATGAAGAAATATATAAACAAAGAGAATTACAGATAGGTAAATGAAGATGGAGAGAGGGGGAGAGAAATAGGGGGAGATAAAGAAAGGGAGAGAGAGGTAGAGATAGAGATATATGGGAAGAGAAAGAGAGAGATAGAGATACATGGGAAGAGAAAGGGGGTGAGAGGTAGAGATAGAGAGATATATAGGGGGATAGGGAGGGAGCAACATAAGGAGAGATGTGGAGAGATAGAGAGAGGTAGGAGATAGAGAGAGAGGGATGGAGAGAAAGGGAGAGAGATAGGTAGAGGAGGAGAGATAGAGAAGAGGGGGAGAGAGGGAGAGAGATAGGTTGAAGAGGGAGAGAGGGAGAGAAAGAAGAGGGTGGAAAGAGGGAGATGAATATGTAAAGAGGGAGAGGGAGAGAGAATAAGATGGGGGAGAGAGGGAGAGATAGCTTAATAGATAGAGAGGGGGAGAGATAAAGTGACTGAAATAGTGGGAGATATAGAGAGATAAAGAGCGATAGGGATAGATATATCAATCACCCTCCTTATATCTCTATCTATTCATCTTTATCTCTATATCTCTCTACCTCTCGCTATCTCTTTGTTTCCCTCTCTATTTGTATGTTTAATAATCATATTATGAGTTGCTATTTCTATGTTGATGATCTACAAAATTGGGTGTTTTGGGACCTATTGGAGTATGTTGGAAAGTGGTTTTAGTTGGAAAAAAATGAATACTAATGTCACCATAAGTTTCTTTGTGGTAGAAAATCAAGTGACTTATGATTGTAATAATCTATTTTCAGCTTGAATACATGTTGATTTGTGTTTTTTCAATGAAAAAACTCATATTTTTTCCTACATTAATTTTGAGATGGATTACTTGTGTGGATGGGTTGTTGAGATATATGCTCATTCTCTCAACTCTAGATTTTTTGATGATAGAATGATCTGGGATCTAGGAATTTATGAGATTGGTATTTTGCTTCATAGGGAAACCAAGAATGCTAGTTTGGAAATATTCAATTGTATCAGTGTAGAGCAGTGAAATCATGAGGAAGCATTCTTCAACTTATTTGGGTTCCTATAATTTATTTGGATATATCCGAGATCAATCAAGATTTAGTTATGATTGCTTGAGGACAAGAAATCTTGGGGAGGGAGGACTGTAATGTCCCCTTTTGGCACTTAGCCAATTCAGGCACATTTAGCTAGTTACCAAGTCTTTCGGAGGCTAACTGGTTAGTTAGGGAGGACTCCAACATTCTTGGAGAAGTATTTGATCATTCTTATAGAGAAAGTATTCGTGGGTTTGAGTTCAATTGGTTAGTTGGAGCCCTTAAACGCGTTCAAAATTTATTTTTCAATATTTTTGGTGCTCTCCAAATTTCTTGGAGGAGCAGGCTATTTATAGTAAGTCACCGAATTGGCTTCTATTATTCACCTATTGCCTTAGTATCATATTGATGTGGTCAAATTTGGATTCTGATGTGTTTCAAGATTTTCTGCAACTTGGGGTGAAATAATTAAACTATTCACTTAAGCTATAATGTTCTATCATTATTTTTGATAAGTTAATTGTAATATCTTTTCAAAAGGGTATTTTAATTCCCCTTTTGGATGCTTAGGAGAATTAAGGGGGTCCTGCAAATGAAAAAGAGTTTATTTTATTTTAAAAGAGAATTTGATGAAAAAGGTGATTAAATGTTTGCACATAATAATGATTTAATTTAAAGCAAAAGTGCTTTTTTGGAAAAAAATAAATAAAAATGAAAAAGCAAACAATGTTTTAAAAAAACGTTTTTTCGAAAAAGCAGACAATTCTTTTTCTTTTTCAAAAAAGTAATGAAAATGTAAAAAAGCACTTTTCTTGGAAAAAGCAACAAAAAAGCTATAAAAGGAGGTGCTAGGGGCTCATTTGGATATGTTGAAGATTACAAATATTGTTATGCTATCGGATTGAACCTGCAATTTCTTCCAAAAATCGTTTGAGGATGAAAACCCTCATTTGATTCTTAGTTTCGAATTTGAAAGATAATACCTACCTAGTGGAGTGGTTCTATTCAGGAATCACCTTGTGCTTCAACGAAGTTCTAGTTTTAGGGTTTCAAAAAGAAGATAATTCAAAGTATTTTGATTGTAGATTCAGGGATTTATGTTTTGGTGAATGTTTGCAAAGATTTTGGGTTTGTGTGGGAGTGATTTGGTGAAGATTTTTTAGTTTATATCTCATTGTCCAAACTATAACAAGAGGGTTTCAAACATCTTTCAAACCTACACCAACCATTTATTTGGCAATATTTGAGCTTGAATTTATTGTGGGTGCATGTGGGAGCAATTTGGTGAAGTTTTCTTAGTTTATATCTTGTTGTCTATATTGTAACAATAGGGTTTCATACGTCTTTTAGACTTGCACAAACCATATATTTTCCAATCTTTGAGGTATTTTGTTAATTTTATGATGGGTGGCTAGTTCTTTGATGTTGTGATACATGTGGGGATGTTCTATCAATTTATTTCATGACCATACTTGTACCAATAAATGCATATATGAAATTTAGAAGTTTTTAAATGAGCTAACATTGTAACACTGAGTGGTAGTACCTCCAATGAACTGCTATTGGTATTTTGTTGTTATTCACCCCACTGAATAAGTGGCTTATTGGTTCTCACTTACCATTAAAAATTGGAATAGTTGATCTAGTTTATTTATTCACTCACCACTGAAAAGTAGGAGAGTTGATCTTTCTTGTTTTATTTGCTCACCACTAAAAAGTGGAAGAGCTTGCGTGCATTTTCATTATTGTATAATCTTTCCCACTGAAAAGTGGAAGTGCTGACTAACCCCATTGAATAAGTGGATACTACTTTCAACATCTTATTTTCAAAAGAATTTATAATCTCATATACTCTCACCTCACCCACATTGGGAACTTGGTGATCAAAAGTGGAAAGGAAGTGTTGGGAATTTTATTTTGTTTTGAGCTATCAAGTTTTTCAAAATAAAATAAAGGATGATTATTACAGTTACACACATTCTCTCTCTTTATGTACTATATATTATTAACAATACATGATATTATGATATTGTTATCAGGATTCAACCGTGTAGTTTTCGAGTCAAACTCAAAAACTAAATAGCAATATCATAATTTGACACATTGTGGAAGAAACCTCCTACTTATCAATACATGATATCACAAATATAACTTGTCTATGTGCAAGGATGTGTGCCTAAACACATACTTTAATTCATAAAACCAACCATTGGGACGTATTGTAAGGCCTCTCGCACTATTGCAACGCACTTCTTGGTACTTAGTTCAATGCATTTTTTTATTAGCACAATTTATGACCCTGAGAATGGGGATTCATTTGTAGGACCATGATGTTGAAGTAGCGTAGTGCAATTTTTTGTGATCCTTATAGGTGATGTGGGAGGTAGTAGGCAAGGCATGATTATATGATCCATGCCCATGGCTCTCAAGAAGGAATGATTATATGATAATACCCATGTTTGTCACATTACAAAACCTCTAGCACATTAAACGTTAGATATTACAAGGTTGGTGTGGACATTATGAAGTCTAGATAGTTTAGCTAGCTACTTATTTGTGGTAGATGAGATGGGGAAGCACTATAATGCCAATTCTATTACACAAGAGTTCTCATAGTTTTTAGTCTTTCTTCGTCAAATAAACCTTATATATTATAAAACTATCTAGAGGGAGTGCAAAAGAAAAAACTATGGTATGAATTAACATAATGGAACAACCTTACCTTGATAGGTATTTAAGATATTTGACATTATCGGGGCCAAGGCCCAAGCCCAAGCCTAAGTTGGTTTCCTTCTTGAGTAATATTGAAGTATTTGAAATTAAATTATTATTTTTAGATCGTGTGTGCATAAAAAGTAATGAAATAACATTATTTCTAGATTGTGTGTATGACAAACAATGAAGAATTTTTTTGTTACATTATCGATGATTTTAATGTTAAAATAAGTTGTATTAGAAAGGATGATATCTATTTATTTTTATAAAGGTGTAGGCACCAAAAATTATATTGATTAATATAATTGGTAATTACAAAATATAGGCCCATAGATAATGGTTGGGTTGTGGATATTTTATTGAAAGAAAATAATGGAGTTTATGGTAGCAATGATTCTATTATTCTAGCTATATTTTTAATGTACTTGAATAATTGTATAGGAAAATTATTTTAGGAAAATAATATATATTCATTGAAATCTAAATATCATAGAAAGGAGAGGTTGTGCCACATTCAACAGGTTCTTATACATGTATATAATCATGAACATGAATCAAACATTAATGAGAGGGATAACATACATACTGATTGGAATTTGGATAACATACAAAAGAGGTTGTACAACTTTTAGTAGGAATCTTATACATGTATATAACCTTGAACAAGAGTCAAACATTGATGAGAGGGATAAAAATATATTCATTGGAAGTTGACTATGATAGAAAGGAGAGGTTGTACCACATTCAGTATGGATCTTATACATGTATCCAACCTCAAACATGAGTCAAGAATTGATGAGAAAAGAGGAGTTGGAGTTCTTGAGCTTGTGGCAAAGGATATGATGGCTAAGTAAGCAATGTTTTTAGATTTGTAGTTATAACTCATTACATTTTCAAGTGATTTGAAGTAATATTTATACACGTATCTAGGAGAAATGTATGTTTGTTAGAAATTAAGCTTTCAAGGGGAAAGGTTTGAGGTGGTTGGAATACCTAATAGGCCAAGACTGGGGTAAAGAATTAGAAGGATTTAATGCTTAATAAAGAATTTCAGTTTGGTTTATACATGTCAATCTGGGGGCGTAAACTTGTGTAAGGTATCGTGGAAATTTGTACAAGGGCTGAGAGTCGTGAGATGAGTGGTTATGAATGTAGCTATGAAAATAAATGTTCAGCAAATTGAAATGAAACTAGCGACAAGAACTGCCACATCCCGGCAATAGGATCTGCACACACAATGAATTCTAAAAAAAACATCAATTACCAAATTCATAAAATCCAAAGTGAAGGAGTAAATCTCAAATCAACAAAATACTTAATTCACATAGAAATTATAACAACTGATTTAATCTGAATCAATAGATAGTTAAAATCACTTAAAATTATTTACAAGAATTAATTACAAAATTATGACAATAGAAATACAGAATTAAAATAATGCAAAACGAAATTGAAATCACACATGCCTTGCAAAATAAATAATATATATATATACATTCAATAGGCTGCTGAAGAGTGGGTGCCCTTCCTCCCAGTCAACCAATTGAAGAAAGACTTACAAAATATTTGGAAAGAACTTCAAAACGTTTCTTTCAATAATTATATTGAGTACAATTATTTCCTCCTCTTTCTTCTCACGTAGCTCATATTTATACAATAAATATGTGCAAGCTATTTCCTATTTTCATGCCACATTTCTATTATTTCATGGTTCACATTTAGTTGTTTTATTTGTTGAATACAAACATTTAGTTGTTTCATTTGTTGGAAAACAACCCACCTTAAAATGTACGAACTTAAATAGCTCACCCTAAAATTTAGGATCTTAAATAGGAGCTTAAATAGCTCACCCTAAAATGTAGGAGCATAAATAGCTCATGGTTACAATATAATATTATTTTTAACGTGAGGACAATTTACTCATAAAATTAAACATTATTTGGTTATAACTAAATAACCAAATTATTTTATGAGAATAATTCTATGGTTGAAATTAATTTACTAATATGTGTACCCACGAGCGACAAGAAGTGAAGAATGTGATAGGAAGTCTGTATGTTGCAAGCTTAATTTTCCCAAGGCTTGAAATCATAATGCTTATTAGTAAAGACAATCAATAATTAATTTCCATATTTTAACCAAAAACTATATTAAATACCACTTATATATATTTAATCAAATGCAACATAAAATGGTAAAATGGCATATGGAGCGAAAATAGAATGTGGAAATGGGTATGCAGGTACATGAAATAGGATAAATATGATATTAAATGGGCCATAATTGGCTCTCATCAATACCTTTGGACCCTAGCATGATGGTAAGTCACAACTAACATAGTTATATAATGTTGGCTAAGAAAATAATTACTGTGTGATATTTTTGTGTTATGGTTAGGATTACCAAGTCATGAGTTTTCTATAAATTATTTTTTTTATGTTTTTGCTATTAATAATTGTATTAAAATTAAAGAAATGGTGCTTTGATAGGTGGATCTATGACTGAAAAAAATTGAATGCTTAGATGGCATTAAGGATTGTCTCTTTGGGGTTCTTGAAAATGGTTGAATTGTTAGACAACTTTCATATTTTCTCACCAAGTACAACAACGTGAATAATTATTTGTAGCCCCATATTCAATGAAAATGAAGCTAGGATATCTAAAGCATTGCTATTTTCTTACATAAGAAATGTTTATAGTGTTATCGCCAAAATCAAAATTCATTCTTATCCTTACTTCATGACATATGCAAGTCTATCAATTGTATTTGCTTAAATTTTTATTTAACATTAACGATGACATATTTTTTATTATATATTGAAATTATAAGTATATTGAAAATATAATGTCAATAAGTTAGTGATGAGTTGAACTTGTATGATATTTCATCTCTAGCTAAATGTCCATACTTGCAATTTGATGGTCGTACCTTCACTGTAATGTAATTAGTAATCACACCTTACTGTGTGCAATGGGTATGTCGAAGATGTGTGGAATGTTAATTAGGATACATTTTGGTCTATTTTTTGGGTACATTTATGTAGTACATGAGGTCAATTGGTAAGCCATTTAGCAAATGATGTTGTTTGTGCAACAAATGTCTCAATAGAGAAGTGAGAGCTTCAAATCAATTGTGCATCCACTTACAGGGATCCAAACATGATTGAAATAAATCCTCTGAATCAAGAAGATAATCATGCTCCGTTACCAACAAGCTCATGTTATGTTTTCAATATGGAGAGAGGGAGAGAGATAGAGGGAGAGATAGGGATGGAAAGAGGGAGACAAGGTGGAAGAGAGAGAGAGATTGATAAGGAGATAGAGATAGAGGGGAAGATATAGAAGGAGAAGGAGATGGAGAAGGAGGAGAGGGATATGGAGAGGAGAGAAAGAGGAGAGGTAAACAAGAGAGGAGAGAGGGATAGATAGATATGGAAGAGACAAATATATAGAGAGAGAGATGTCTAGAGATAAAGGGGGAGATAGGAAAATAGAGGTAGAGATGAAGATTGAATGAGAGAGGAAGAGGGAGACAAATAAATATAAGAGAAATACAAAGAGAGATAAGGAGATAGAGAGATATAGAGTAAGAGGGAGAGGGAGAGATAAAGAGATATAGATGGTGAGATAGATTGTTAGAGAGATGGAGATATAAGGAGATATATAGAAATGAGGAGAGGGAGGGAGAGACAAAGAGATAGATAAACAAAGAGAATTAGAGAAAGGTAAATAGAGATGGAGAGAGGGAGAGAGAAATAGGGGGAGATAAATAAAGGGAGAAAGAAGTAGGGGGGATAGAGATATATGGGAAGAGAAAGAGAGAGATAGAGATATGTGAGAAGAGAAAGGGAGAGAGAGGTAGAAATATATAGATATATAGGGGGATAGGGAGGGAGGGAGAGATGTGGAGAGATAGAGAGAGGTAGGAGATAAAGAGAGAGGGAGGGAGATATGTAGAGGAGGAGAGATAGAGAAGAGGGGGGGAGAGGGAGAGATAGGTTGAAGAGGGAGATAAATGAGAGAGGGGGAGAGGGAGAGAAAGAAGAGGGGGGAAGAGGGAGAGAGGGAGAGAAAGAAGAGAGGGGAGAGAGGTAGGGGAATATGTAGAGAGGTAGAGGGATAGAGAAGAAGATGGGGGAGAGAGGGAGTGATAGCTCAATAGATAGAGAGGGAGAAGGGAGTGTCAGAAATAGTGGGAGATATAGAGAGATAAAGAGTGATAGGGATAGATATATCAATCACCCTCCCTATATCTCTATCTATTAATCTTATTTCTCTATCTCTCTACCTTTCGCTATCTCTTTGTCTCCCTCTCTATTTGTATGTTTCTCATTATCTCCCTCTCTCTCTATATATTTTCTTCCTTCTATTTGTCTTTATCTCCCTATCTCTTTATGTGACTTTATCTCTATCTATGTCTCTCTCCTCTTCTCTCTTTCTCTTTTCCTTTACCTATTTTTCTATATCTCCCTCACTATCTCTACCTCTTTCTTTGTCCCTCTTTATTACTCTATATCTCTACCTATCTCTCTTTATCTCTTTGTCTCCCTCTTTATCTCTTCATTTCTATTTATCTCTCTATCTCTCTCTCTGTGTATCTCTAGCTTTGTTTCCCTCTCTTCTCTCCTTTTTCCTCCCTATCCCTCTTTTTATCCCTTTATTTATATATTTGTTCCTCTCTCTTTATCTATCTTCATCTCTTTCTCATCCTTTGTCTCATTTTGCTCCCTCTCTCTTCCTCTCTTTCTCTTTTTTCTCTCTCTCCACCTAACTATATCTTATCTCTATCTCCCTCTCTCTTTTCACTTCTTTTATCTTTCTCTCTTTCTCTCTCTATATGTTTGTCTCCTTAAGTGTGCAATGGGTGCATAAAAGAGGTCTTAAAGGTGAGTTATCATATCCTTAATCATATGACATGCTACCTTGAGCATAACTCCCCAAAGACACAAGCCATCCTTGGATTGTTGACATGAAACAACCAATTAAAAGTTAGTTTCTCTTTTTCCCCTTTTTCCTTTGTATATCTTTTATTTCTCTCTCATGCTCTATCTCTCTTTGTCTATTCGTCTCTTTCAACCTATGTCTCCATCTCTCAGTCTCTTTGTCTCTCTCGATATCTATCTATCTAAATTTGTCTCTTTCTCCCATTCTTTATCTTTTGAGTTTCTCTCTCTTTATTAGCCAATAAACTACATATAGTGTGAGTTTTAAGCCCAAAACAAGCCTCACACCTGCAAACCATTATTGATTTGTTGGAAAACAAGTTTCAGCTGCCATTTAATGGAAAACCAATTGTCATTTAATGGTAAAATCCTCTAAAATATTTGGTAAAAGCTGCAAAATCTCACCTATCACATAAAAGCTAGATAAATATTGATTGGATAATTGGATGGGAACATTTTATTTCCATTTGCAGTATTTTTTATCAATTTGATGGCAGCTTCTTTTTTCATTTGCATTGCTTTATGTTTTAAATCTGTATTCAAATATTTGATAATCAGATAATACTTAATTTCTTTAAAGAAAAAATCTAGATTTGTCTAAATTTATTTCATTCCATTATTTAGCACTTATTATTAATTCTTTAATCTAGCCACATGTAACTAGAATTTACAACACATCTATGCACAAACACATACTCTCTAACATATTAACATACATATAGTTTTCTATCAGCATAATCCTTAAACCTCCTTTAAGTGCAAGTGCTACTATATGTACTTCTCTCTATATAAAATTGTCTCCCCCTCTATCTCCCTTTCTTTTTCCTAATCTCTTCAAAGATTAATTAAACTATCAAATTTTTTATATATCGATTCAATTTGTTCTATATATATATATATATATATATATATATATATATTTGATTTGTAATAAGAGATTATATTGATATATCAAAAAAGGTTTACATAGCATCTGCTAAGCAAGAGTTCCAAAATGCAAATTCAAACTACCACCAACAACATATTAGATCAGTGACACCGAAACAAACTTACAGACCCAACATCGAACCCCCAATGCATAACCATAACAAACCACCCACAACCATAACTAAGAATAAACTAGACCCCAGACCCAAATACATATTTATAATAACAACATTTTCATATAACCTCGTAATACTGACCTACACAACCCTACTCACCTAGAAAGCCATTTTCATGGGCAAAATCCTTGAAGTTTGGAACCCAAGTAGCACCCGAGGAATGAGGGAGTTTCAATAGCTTTAGAAGATAGCCCACACCGATTGCCGCAATTTGCTTATGTTCCACCAGGGCGATGCCTTTGGGGTCGAGGATGAAGGGATAATACTTCACAACTTCGCCCGACACATGTATCAAATGAAGATCTCCTGGACGGACGGGGGACCCCATACCCGACGAGGTAGTGTAGACCAACCAATAGATCACCCTTGAAAGCCTTTATAATAAAAACCTCCACATCCTTCTTTTCCATCCTAATATCTAACACCAGAACCAAAAAATGTGATGTGATATTAGTATCAACTCTAAACTACTCAGATTCCTCTAGGTAGCCTTTCCACATAATCATCTTTATAGCAACCAAGATGAGAGAGTCGTGCTTCTTGAGCACCTCCTTAAGCCTTTGGTTGGTAATTGGTGCACAAAACGTCATTTTCCTGACAACACTATCCAATAGTATTGGCGTGTTCGCCTCTATACTCATTAGGGTCTCTGCAGACATGCAAGCAACAAATTTTGAACGCTCTTCGATCTAACATAGCTTCGCTATCAAAACGTAGATACCAAATTACCAACCTTTGGGCAAATATAAACTAACTCTAAATAAATCCAAATCCACGAAAATATCATGGGGATCGCTTTAATCAGTCCTTGCCATTTTTAAATTGGCCTCGATTATACATTCCCCACAAAAAAACCAGCCTGGGACTGATGCATCGGCTCCACCTCACACAGAGAGGACGCATCCACCAAGCACAACACCCAAGTGAAATGACTAGCCGAGGAAGGAGAACAAGCTTTGTATATCGCCCGATGTTTGTATCATTGAAATAGGAGAGAGTGCATTTTAAATGCTATCAGGGGCCATCATTATTCATACTCTGCCACCGCTTGTCCAACATGAACTTGCCAAGTAGACAATCCACCTAACCGTCCCAACAAACCTGCCACGAATATCAACCAACGCCAGTGATCATAAAACAATCCAACTATTGTAATGGGGGAGTTATCGATATCACTCGAGCTTTCCACAATCGTGAGTGTGGAAAGCTGCCCGCCCAACTGCCCATATAAAAATATATTAATTACTAGCATTTGCACCTTGGTGTGCAATGGGTACGCCGAAGAGGTGTGGAAGGTCAATCAGGGAATTTGTTGGATTATTTTTTTAACATATTTTTGTGTAGTATATGAGATGAACTCTTCCGCGTGGAAGGTCAATCAAGTAATTTGTTGGATTATTTTTTTTACATATTTTTGTGTAGTATATGAGATGAATTGGTAAGTCTTTTAGCAAACGATTTTATTTATGGAAAAGTGGTTTTAATGGATTAGTGGTAGCTTTAAATCAACATGCATCCATTTATAAGGATTCAAACATGAGTGAAATAAAACCTCTAAGATAATTAGCCTCCATTACCAACAAGTTCATGTCATGTGTGCATATTAATTAGACTTTTAGAATGGTTTTAAAGGTCTAGATTCATTGTAGGTACAAGAACCCAACATATGCGCCTTCTCAATATTTTCTTTGTATTCAAAGATGAAAATATGCAATTGAATGTCTTTAGATATTCAAGTACACAACAGTCAATTAGATAAATATAAGTGCTTAATCACACTAGACATGAAACGTGGAGTTTTTGGAACACCGAAATGATAAAATCAAAGTAGATAGCTTTCAATATATAAATGTGGTAAACCATTATTTTGAAAGACAACCAAATAAAGATTATTATGAATATATACAAATATCACCCTTGAATAGTTAATATGATATCTATAATTATTTACAAATTTAACTTTAATTAAAATAAAGATTGTTTGTGTAATTACAAAATAGTATTAAATCAATCTATAAATTATTATGTTAAGTAGAACTTAAATGATTATAGATTGATTTAAATATAATATAATTGTATAATAAATAAAACTTATTAAAGATATAAAAATTATATTCTATTTAATAAGACTTAAATAATATTTAGTGGTATTCGGTAAATTCATCGTCAACAATTCACCAAAAGAAAATTCACCGTCAAATAAAATTCACCACCAACAATTCATCGTAGGGAAGATTAACCACAGTAATATTTTTAATAAATTCAAAGTTTTTGAAATATATATTAAAAAATATTAATGCAGTAAATTTTACTTGGTGGTGAATTTTCTTCAATGAATTGTTGGCGATGAATTTTCCTAGAGCCATATTTAGTATCAATAAGAATTATATTGTATCTATAAGCATAATATTGTATTTTATTGTGTTTTATTTATTTCATATGCAATGGGTACGCCAATGAGGTGTGGAAAGTCATTCAACTAACATTTTGGTTTTATTTTGCATATATTTGTGCATTGTTCTTATCCATCTTGGACTCCAAAAATGTGACTGTTATGTGTAGGTTACTTGATAATTGGTTAATTTTTGTTTGTGAGACTTAAATTGACTTGGCATAAGGGCAAACCCCTTCAATATTGTTTTGTCAAACTATCTTTCATCTATTTATGGGTTTATTATTGAATTGCATGGTATCTAGGGAAAAGAGATATCAGCTTATTTTTTCTTCTTTAAAAGAGAATAGAATACATATATCGCACTTCTCATTAAATTTTACAAATATTGCTTTAAATGAGAAAGTTATTTGTTACTATTACCAACAGTGTAGTTTCCACTAAATATTGCTTTAAATGAGGATGGTATTGGTTGGAATTTCAATGGATGTTTGAGTGGTACAACAAAAGCATTATGTGGAATCCAAACTCCACAAACTTTGCTACTATTCTCCCTGCCTGTGCAAAAATGAGAGCTTTGAAACAGGCAACAAGAGAGACAAATTGTTTAAGGGATCAAAAGATGGAGGAGCCTAATTTTTCACCGGTCTGGGTACCCAAGGAGAATTTTGCATTTGGGTGTCCAGAAATTAGTCGTATATATGTAATTCTTAATAGGACTGAAAGAATTTGAAACAGTCAAATGCTTGCCAATATTTGATACTGTTTGCAGTGAATCCTCTACCTTGTCAATTGATGTGGAGCTAGCAGATGTTGGATTATCAAAAGTATAATCAGTGGGTTGATTTCCCCAAGTAGAACATTCCATGGGATTTTCTCCCTCTTCCTCATCAGTCGACAACTCCATAGTGTCATCTTTGGTTGTGGAAGATGAAATTTTACGCACATCATTAGATGTTGTTAGCAGAAATTCCACTTCAAAAAAGTATGCAACTATCACCATAGCTTCATTACCTACATCAAGACTGTCCAAGTGGATTGCAACCTCTGCCTCACATGGCCCCTGTAGAACAGAGTTATCAAAAGTAGACTCCTCCACAACACAATTCATTACACATGCAACATTCTCCTCCATTTTCTGACTTTCAATTTCACACTTTCCAAACTGATCACCCAGAACCATTGTCTATCTCCTCTCTTGCCAACAATCATGTCCAACTTCCTACCTTGGTCTTACCCTAATATGAGCACACACATTTCAAAGTAGTGGGAAGTTTAAGAATATCAGGATCAGTGGGAGATAATATTCTCAGGAAACTCTGCTTCTCAAAAACACCCAAGCAATCTCGCACGGTGGGATGCTTTAACACCTCCCAACATCCTTGTTCCTATCACGTTGATAAACAAGTCAATGGTTAGTTGAAATTCATTGGCAACCAAGCACAGAAACCTTAGAGTGACCAAAGCTTTCTGTGATAACCCATGCATTACTGATAATAGGTTCATGTATTTTGATATCTTCGGAAAATTGAAAAGGTATATCCCGGGTTCCTCAACCATTTGCAGTGGTATGGCCTTTAGTTGGTCTTAACACTTAAAAGAGAAAAAATGATTGCAATAGTAGATAAAGAAAGGGAAAAGGGGGAAAAATAGCAAAGGGAGATGTTGTCGATATTGAGATGATTTATTAAGTCTTCCTCAATTGTGGATTATTGAAAAACTTTCCAGATGCCAAACCCAGCTCAAAGAATTTAAAAATTAAGATTTTAGAATGTACAGATCAAGATAGATAGAGCTGTTAATATGAAATCTGAAACATCAATAATGAAATTACATCATTACCAAGGAATCAAGATGCCACAACCCTCATGCAGCAAACATTCATAACCAAATAATGTGCCTGGTTGAAAGACATATTTTTGGAAACTCTCAGATTGCCTCACATGAAGAAGACCATCCACCAAGAGGAACCAATGTTAACGGCAACAAAGGAAAATCCACCTCAAAAAATTCATTTGACATCTTGAACAAAAACCTGTAGAATTCAAGATTTCAACATACATGTTTTCCACAAACTAACCTTCTGTTGTAAGCCATGTATTTGTCTATCTTTTAGTTATAAATGTTCACTAGATATCAGCATCCAACATCTACTGATTACTATAAATCTCATTTCCAATCATTCTCCTTGCCAAGCTTGGCAGACCCAACTTCAAAGTAGAGATAGACAGGTGCTCTGCTACTCATGCAGCCAAAATGGCCATCTGATATACATACATAATAGGATCAGATTTCCCTTCCACTTATTCATCTAAACATGATATTGATAAATAATCGAGATAAAGCATAAACATTCTACAATGGAAAAAAAAATACAGTAGTTGAAAAATGTCATATTCCAGAAACTACCAACACTAACAACCTGTAAAAGTTAACAATCTAAATTAAGTGAAAACAAAATCTGAAATTGTTGTTGTACCAGAGATTCATCTAACTCTTTCGAATTGCCACAGCTTATCACAGAACGGGGTTTCCTTTTGTCCTGTCCATTGGCGCCTCTGTAATTCCTTTTGACAATATCTGATAAGAAACCCCTTATAGTCCCTGAGAACCTGAAACTCAAGGTTCGACCATTCCGTGCTATTAGGCGGAAACTCCTTTCCGAAATTAGGGGACTTAACAAAGTATTGCACACCAAATTCCTTGGTAATTTTCCGAATCTGATAAGGATACGACTTCTCCAGAGAATACTGGGGCTCTGAAAGAGATAATTACGTGATCAAAAGTAGAAATTTTTTTGGCAAAACCTGTAAGAGGGTGAACAAATTGAAACCCCCCTCTTGCACCCGGATGCCGGTGCCAAAAGAGAATTGTCGGAAAATCTCAAATCTCGTCGAGATCAAACCCTTTGTTATAAAAACCGTGACGAGTTCTGCGTCTTCGGGCAAAATGATGCTATTGGTGCGCAATTTCAAAGTCCTTGTTGGCCCCGACACGCCATATTTTTGGCGTATTTCTTCATCACTTAAGCACTGAAACGTCTTCGAGACGGTCTTGAAGGCCTCCTCGGAACAAAAGAATTTCCAAATTCATACCGGCCTGAGCTGGGGCAGAGACTTTGACGGTAATTTTGACGACGACGCTCCTGTCGTCTGCACAGGCGCATTACCACTCCCATTCTTCGCCCCCTGTTTTTCTTTCGCAACAGCCGTAGCATTCAAAACTATCGTTAGGTCGCCGTTATCGTCATCACCTCACAGGTCGAACGGATTCACCGTTGCCATTAAACCTGCAAAATCTCTCTCAGAACCCTAGCGACAATATGCCCAATATCACCTATTCTCCGTCAACAGGGAGAATATTCCATGATTCTTCAAAGCCGATGTAAAACTAAAAATTCCTAAAGATTCTGCGCAAATTGTGTCCTGCCGTCAACGAGGCCGTAGACGAAAAATGGGCAAAGTTTGTAGGAAACCTACCAACGCAGAAATCGCTGAAAAGTGAGACAAACGAAAGCCAATCTCCCTACAGCTGCTGCTTCAATCTATCAACAATAAACAAAAAATAGATCTAATAATATCGGTATTTAGAGCTACCAGATTTTTACATGAGGTCAAGACAAGATTTTGGCGGTCTCTAAAACGAAAATATGGATTGCCTGATTGTGCGATAGTGATTTAGGGTTTGGGGGCAAAATGCATAAAGAAGGCAGAAGGCGGCGAACGAGAGTAAATGTATCACAAAGCTGATAGGTACACCAACTCGCATCCACAGGAAATGCATGAACAAGGCAGAAGGCAAAACGACAAGAAACAATGAACGATGAAGATATATCTTGTTGTGTTGCATCTTTTATCCTGCAATTTTAACCGTTGATAGAGGAAACAGGTTCGACAAACTTCATTGAGGGAACGCCTTTGGCGTAATTAATTATAATAATTTCATATTTATATTTAATAATTTTTTTATAGAATATAATATATAATAATAATAATATAATCTATATATACTATTATATATAATAATAAATATAATTATATTATATATATATATATATATATATATATATATATATATTAATTGTTTAATTTAATCACATATAATTAGAATTTGCAACGTATTTATGTATAAATACATACTCTCTAACTTAACATACATATAGTTTTCTATCGACATTATCTATTATATATAATATATTAATTATATTTTATATTATATAAAAATATAATAATTATTAATTATTAATTATAATAATTTTGTTAAAAAATATAATATATAATAATAAGAAGTATAATTATATTACTTATAATTTATTTTTTATTATAAATTATACATTATATTTTAATTATACTAATATATACTTAAGGAAAAGAATGTTATAACGTTAAAACTCATTATTAATATCTTGGTCGTAATTTTCATTTTAATAAACATATTCTAAAATCCTCGTGGAAACCTTATTTTCAGGCTGCGGCTCGTCAAATTGGAGAAGTGAAAGTTCAATACCAGCGAGAAAGAGTTTGGAGGAGCGGAAACCAATAGCGGCGGGAAAAGCAGCCGATAAACGGCGAAAACGATGAACGCCTGAGATTCGTTTAACCGCTTGAATTGATACGGACGCAAGATTGCCGTCGATATGCTTTTACAGTCGCCTCATTCATAGAGAAACGTAAATATGTCCATACCGGTAATCTGATGGCCGTACCTTCACTGCAATGTAATTATATCTGATAGTCTCTAATGTACGCCGTCGAGTTGTAAAATCCACTGACGCCTGAAAAGAAATTTGCAAAAATCTTGTCGTCCTGCCCTGTTCATTCTCATCGGTATTGCAAAAAGTTTATTTTTGACATCGCCCATCATAGACTCGAAAGTTCAGTTTTTGTCCTTGCTGTTATCGACCGTTACAGAGTGAAACCTTAAAGTTTAGTTTTCTTTTCCACGGGCCTCTTAAATAGGGCTTCCAAATGGGTAAAATTTTGCAGCTTGATCCCAACGGACAAGGCTTTTGGTGTAAAACCAAGGAAAAGATGCTCCTGACTGGGGCATCTGAACAGAATGTGAAAAAGGGGGAGTCTTATCATATAAAATAAAAGATGAAATGGCAACCGATCTCATTAATTGGGGGATGAATTGGTAGTGGATAATCACTAGCTTTATCCTTTCAGATTATTTCAAAATTAATAAATCAGCGGGAATTGGGTTTGTTCTTTTTCAGTGTTCATTTATAGACAGGCTAATGTAAATTTGTTACTTGAAATGGAATCCTACAGATATAAACGAATGCAGTATTTCGCCAATGAAGCGTTACATTCCACCACCGGTGGGAAGATGTGTGAACACGAACGGTTCTTACACTTGTTTTTGTGCAAAGGGGAAAGGTGATGGTAAAACCAGCTGCACAAACGACAACATACTCTCTCCCCTGCTTATAGATATTTTCTATATTTTTAAATTTGAAATTGAATAATAGCCATCTACAATAGACTCTAAAACTTTTCCACAGTGGCTCATGAATATTGCTACTGTGTAAAGCAGGAATCTTTTCCTCCTTGGTAGGAGGACCAGTGATTGCAGGGGCCATATTTTGGGTAGTGAAGAAAAGGAGAGGCGCTTCTGAGAAGAAAGTATTTTCTGCAAAACATAGGCCCTCTTCTTCAGGAATACATCTCCTCAGACAGAAGGTGGAGGAAAGCAACTATATTCTCATAAGAGGCCTGTGGAAAAGAAGAAGAGGGTTTTCTTTTGCTACCTAGTTTTTGAGAGACCTCGACGTTGAAAGAGGGCAGGGCATGGCAGGGCAGGCTTTTGTGATCTTTCTGTGACCCATGCTCATGCCTCGCAGGTAGGAATCTATCATAATACCCATGTCGTGACATTATTCTTTTATCCTGCAATTATCGTTTTTTCTTGAAAACATAATGCCAATTAGTTCTTATGCCTGGTATATGTTCCCACATCAGGTTAGTGACGAGGTATTTCCTCTATGTCCATACCCACATTCAAAGCTCTGCTGAGATATGCACACGGGGAGGTAGGATGTTGGAAGGATTCAGGTTTTACTCTGCCCTTTCACGTTTGCTTGATATTTTCCCTGATGTAATCTTAGGTTATTATATTATACCTTAAATCATATTATTTTAGATATATGTTATTATATTATAGTATAAATCATATTGTTTCAAATAATCTAATCGTTTTATTTATATTAAAAATCTGGTGTTCAATGATGTTTCTATTTGAACAATCTGTAATAATTGTCATAATTTGAATGATTGCTTGAACCATACCTTGAGAAATAATATTATTTGGTATTATTTTATTTATATTTCAAATAACCTTATTTATCAATTCATCTAGTTATAATATTATCCCTAATCTAATTATCATTTTGGTTAAATAAAGTAATAATCTTATTATTGGTTTCATCCATTTGTTATTAGTTGATAAGCATAAATTTCTTCCTATAGATATGAAAATGTATGGCAATTGTAACAATTCTAGTACATGTAATACAATAAAATATCTCTAAAAGGAAATTAAAAAAAATGGTATTCTCATGTGCTAATAGGATATTGAAATAATTCTCATAAGATAGCGGCATGTGAGAGCTAAACTCACGACAACACAAAAGGCACGATGATAGTCTTTAGATATTATGTTACTTAGGAAGCTAAACATTTTGGCTACATAATGGATTTGAATAGATTTGTTTTTATTCATAGTACAATACATACAATGAATATTGTTTTATAGATGGATTTGATTCATTTTGAGATCATAACGTATTATAACACCGATCCTATTGATCCTGTGAATGTAATGTTATCACATATACAAAGAATTAAGGTAAGGCCTTGATTTATTCGAATGTGGTGAATTGATTTATTCGAATGTTTTGAATTAATAAGGAAATTTGGATTCTTTTAGGTACTTTTTAGGAGTTGGTAAATCATCTAGTGTTAATGAGACATATTGAGTTTTCAATTGACTAGTTATGAACACAAACTACTTTTTTTTTCACATATGTAAAACTAATATGGTTTAGAATAATTGAGATTAAATTAATTTTTGACATTATGAGTATGAGATGTTTTATTTAGAAATAACTTTTTAGGGATATTTTATGTGGCCAAGGTTTAGAGTTATACATGGTGTCAACTAATTGAGTTCAAGCTATATTATATTTAGCCATTTTATTGGTGTTTTTGGTTTAAGGCAATATTTTGTAGGTGGCATCTTTTGGCTAATTCATTTCATGGGCTTACAATTATTGCAATTTTTTTGTAGTTTGACAAGGTTATCATTATTGGCTCATTCTTTGTAATCTAGAGCCAAAATGACACCGAATCAATTTTAATTAGGTGTTGTATTTGATGGAGTTACAAAGCTAAAATATGATGGGTATTTAATGTGTAGACATAGTGATAATATGATAACTTCAAGAAGGATGTGTGCCATCACTTGATTAACTCTAGGAAAAATATCCAAACTTTGGGTTTTCATTTGAGAAGAATCCAAATGTGATATAGAGAATTGAATCATAGTAAACAAATATATAATCCACTAACTGCCTCTAAGACACTAGACATTGGATTATGAATATTCATTTCACATGCTTTAGAGTAGCAAGTTTGAGCGAATTATAAATTGATTGAATTATATAATTTCAGGTCTAGGAAATAAAATCATATGCAAAGAAATTATATCTTTTGGAGTTTAACATTTTTGGATTCCAAAGAGAGATGGAAAGATAAAACTTGCAGAAATTGGACTTCTTAGATAAAAGGGGTTGTGGAGATATTGAAGCTCTCAAACTTGTTAAAGTACATACTTTTATATTTCTTATAGAAAATCATCTTATTGTAGAAATGGTATTTCAAGTTGAGAATTGTGAAATAAGCATTTATAGTTTCTTGAAAAATATGAGAGAATGAAATCTTGAAATGAAAGAGAACTTTTTAAACAAGAAGACTTTTGGGATTCCATAAAAAGGGTATCCCTAATTTAAAGAAAACTAGACTATTTTGTGTAATATATAAATTTGAGGGTTGGGGGTAGGGGGAAATTGGTTGATGCTATTAGGAAGTTGCCTTAATCCCTTAGGTGTTGTTTTCTTTTTGAAAATATGGTATATAAGAACAAAGAACTCTTGACCTCTCCTCACCCCTTGTCTTTAATCTTCTTTGAATGAACATAGATGACACAAAAAGACTTTTTGTTATGATAATCAACCATAGGCAATGATAAACTTCAATCATATGGACATTTTCACATCCTGGACATACATAGACAATGATAGACTTCAATCATATGGACATCTTCACTTCCAGAACATCCACACACTGTCCTTACTTCAACTCAAAACCAATTCACCTATGATCACACTCAAATCATACAAATTTGTCCAGTGAAGAATACATTTCAAGAACACCATCATATAGAATTACCATGAAACTCTTTTGTACTCGGTTAATCAAAACTCCCTCTTTGTGTATTGTCTTTGGAAAGACATGGTGTAATTGACTTCAACACACTCTCGCGATGCCCAATCCACAGTTCAAACCTGCCAAATGCATTGGCAAAGATACTTATACCATTGCTTTTTCAATATAGTTATAAAACGGTGTAACCGAATCAATGGCGATGACACTCAAATGCTCGTCAAAGGGAAGACCTCGTAAAGTAAACGTTTACCAACTTTAAATGCAGACCTATGATCTTTATCACCCGCCAATCAATCAATTGAATGTTAGCCATTGATCTCATATTGGGCGGTAACATATGAAACCTTAACTTGTCTGCCTGGTCAAGGGGTCAGTTGTCCAATGAGAGTGACCCGCTTAATTGGTCACTAAGTGACCTCCCACCTTATATAGCCGGCCAACAAACAAACATAACAAAAAGTGAATTTGCATTGACGACCTTCATAAACCCTAGGTCTAGAGTATAGTATAGTCTTAGGGTTTTGATTTGATAAGAAGTTTAGGCTATAAAGTATAAAGATTTCAACAAACCCTAAAATAAGATTACACCATATTCCTCTATAAGCCTCTGAAACAGAAGAAAACAAAGCCAACCTTTTTGAAAGGTAATAAATTCTAATAACCTTGATCCTCATAAGAACACTAGGAGAAGGTCCCTGCCCATATCACTGATCATTGCCCATGCCTCTGACTTTATCAATCATGCTTTTGTGCAAAACCCTTCCCTTGAATACCATCTAAATAGACCTCTGTATGAACAACTAGTACTTTGGCATGAAGTATACAATTACTTTGTCATGAAGATAAACCACCACTTTGTCTTTGTCATGAAGATCAACAATCACTTTGGCATGAAGATGAAATGAATGAACAGTACCTTTGAAAAGCATCAAGGATCAACACCAAGAAATGCATTAGCACAATGAGATGATCAATAGCCTGAGATGAATGAACAAGAACCCTATCAACTCACCATCTTATATACCTCTGAATGATCTACAATGACATCACTTTTGAAATGAAGCAACTCTGTCATAAAGATGTCAACAAAGGAGAGACACCTTTTGCATCACCATTGACCTTTGACACTCTTTTGCATCACTACTGTGAAATGAAGGTTTGCATCAACACAATGAAAGGAAGGAACAGGAACAAGTACCTTTGCATGTTGCATCAATACCAATGACAAATGACAAATGAACTTTGGCACCAATGACAAATCAATCACCAAACACCTTTGACATTGCACCTGCACCTTTGACAACCTTTGACATCAATTGACATCAATGACAAATCAATCAACAAACTCTCCCTTTGTCATTGATGGCAATTCCACAGACTATCAAATCAATCACTACCGCTTTGACATCAAATGACAAAGGAATGCATACTCTCCCTGCAAAAAATAAGTACATCCATTGTAAAGCCAAGGATTGTCATCTAGACTACACACTGGAAATTGTATACAGTGTTATAACAATATGTCTGAACATATCTGGACAAAACAGAGAGCAGATTGATCAAAAACATGTCACTGTCACACTGTCACCATACTCTCAAGGCAAGTGAATGTATATTACTATCAAGACTAGAGTATGATAGCTTGGAAAACCATACTGTTACATTAATATGGCTGATGTATATCACTGTCAATGTGGTCATGATTGTCATTTAATAGGGACTGTCACCAAACCCCTACAAACTGTGACACTGTCTAAGCACCATATCACTGTCCCTGCAAATATCAAACACTTAGTGGAAAGCACCGCGATCTGTCAAAGTGACAACTTTAAACCATGAAAGACTATTAATCAACAAACATGACATTGGACTGAGAGGAGTAAAAAGTGTCAAATCATCATATCATTGTCTACTATCACTTTGAAAGCATTTCACAGTGTTACAAAACACATACAAATCTCAGAGGAACTGTCACTGTATCATGTCATTGTGTGCACACTAACACCTTGTATTCCATACTTATGATTGTCCTCAACCTTAAACTTCCATTAGTAACTTTTCATGTTAAGTGTTATCCTTAAACTTCATTATGGTCAATGCAAAATGCTCTTTTCATAGGTAGGACCCTTATTGATTTTGATTGTGTTAGCCTCTTGACCTTGGGACTACCACATATGCCTCATAGTCATACTTTAAACACATTGTCATGAAGCAACCCTTTACCATACCTCGACATCTGTGACAAGCATCAACAAAACCTTTGATAGCAATCACAAACATCAACTCTAAGTCGTAAACTTTATTATGACTGTCTTTGTTCACATTCTTTGATTGTGCTTTTGAAGCTGTATCTTTATAAAAGATTGTCCCATCATACTTTTTCCCTTTTATTTCTTATCTGGTCATTAATTCTTGACTGTTGACTATCCGACTATCCTATATTACAGTCATTTATTCATATGACTGTCCATATCTTTCGTGGTGTCCTTGTTCTGATTGTACTAGCATTTGATACCTTTATGCTAAAGAGTGTCATTTGTCTATTGCTCTTTTGTTCATTGTATTTGATGATACACTATTAACCATGAATTATCATTTAAACCCTTTTCCCATTGGCATAACTAACACCTGTCACTACCATAGAAAGAAGACAATACAAAATATGAATGAAGACCCATTATGGACAACAATAATAAAAGAAGATGGCATAGTAACCACTCCCCCATGGACAAATAGGCACTGTAACACTATTCTTGCAATGACATCAAACTGAAACACTAGATGTGACACTTAAAAGACAAGAACAAGACAAACATGAATCAACAGTCCTGCAAACCATCTGATGGTATATGGTACATATAGTGCTAGAACTGTCATGACCTAATTTCAGGGATAAAAGATAATGTCTGAACCCCCCCCTGAAACTAAACTAGATCTCTTGAATTAAGAGATAGATGGCATGTCTCTTACACCCTGATTTTTGCTAACCTTGACTAGATTATCAAAGTTTAGATGCCCAAGCCTTCTATGACATTACCAACTCTCCTCTACCTGTCCCATAGAGCAAGTTTTTCCAAGTTCATCTCTGTTTTCAGTCCCTTTAAGACTGTAAATATTACCTTTAGTTCTCATCCCTGTTGCCACTGTTTTTTCTGACTTTCTTCTTATTTCATAGCCTTCATCATCAAATAGAATGTTGTACCCACTATCACAAATCTGACTTACACTCAACAAATTGTGTTTAGGACTTTCAACAAAGTAGACATCATCAATAGGTATTTTTCCATCTAAAAGGAATGTACCTTTACCTCTTATTTGGACAGTAGTATTGTCTCCAAACTTGGTAAATTTGCTGTTGTCACCAGTCATGTGGTTTGAGCAACCACTATTTATGATCCACAAATCCTTCTTCTTAGCAGGGTAGCTTGCACAAACATTGATTTGTCGGTTTTAGTGCCCTTTTCTTTTTGCCTCCAAGCTGATTTTGGTTTATTCTCCTCCTTAACAAGATTTGTAAAATTCATATTCTTTGTGGAATGATCATTACCCCTTTGTTTCCAAACTGATTTTGACTTGTTTTTGTTCTTATCAATAGTAGTAGGTTTTATATTTATTTTGGAATAAACATTAGTACTCTTTTGCTGCACCTTAGAGTTAGGTCTACAGTATTTAGCATAGTTGTCACGAGACTGGTATTGGTACTGTTACGGGAGACTAGTACCGGTACTGGTACGACATTTTTTTGAAAATAGGAGACGGGGGTACTTGGAGATGCCATTTTTTTTTTAATATAAAAAATTAATAATATATAGAAAATCTGAATTAATAAAATTATACTATAATACTAAATTAATAAAATTATAAATCTAAAATTTTAAACTATTAAACAAATTAAAATAGTAAACAATAATAATATAGAAAATCTGAATTAATAAAATTATATTGTAATACTAAATTAATAAATTAATAAAATTATAAATCTAAAATTTTAAACTATTAAACAAATTAAAATAATAAACAGTAAATATAAATTTTAAAATATTTGGAACTTGGAAGAGACTGTCGTAACGCTGTTTGAGTTTGGGCTTTGGCGTAGAGATGCAAATCGTGATTTTCAGGAGTTTGGCGTCTAAGAAATGGGGTTTGGTAATGGCGGCTCCAACAGGCAACAAGAAATCGCAAACTCTGAGCAAGAGTATGCGGCTGAGTATGGATAAAAATTAAAATCGCCATGAAGTGAAGTTTTAACTTTTAACCAAAGTTTTACACCTGATTTTTTAATGTTTTTAATGCCAAATGGAAATCGCGACTTTGACTACCGCGATAGTGTAAAATTTTAATTTTTAATGTTAAAAAAATCAAGTTTTCTAGGGGAGACGCCATTTTGGGAGCAGGAGACCATGGGAGACGCCAGGAAACTTTCACGAAGTCTCCACTCGTTTGGAAACGTTTTAGGAGATGTTACCAGTCTTGGATTCGTGCACCAGTCTCCGAGATGCGTTTCGAGGGTCAGGAGACGCGTCTCCCGGCTACTATGGTATTTAGGTATATGATCAAAATTATCACAATTATAATACCTCAAACTACGACATCAAATGGATTTCTACTAACAAAGTTTGATATGCTTCTTCAAGCAGCTTTACAATCACTAGCTTTATGGCCATATTGATTACAACAAAAACACTAACCATCAAAATATAGATTGTACCTGAATCCAGTGCGTTTCTTCTTGCAATAAATGGTCTGATGAACTTCTTATTTTTGACTTTTATAAAGTCATCTGTATCAGCATCTTGGATTAGGTTATTGTCACCATCTTTTGAAGGAGTTTGAGAGCACTATTTAACTTATTTCATTCTATAATCACAACCCTTTGAACTTTGACCTATCTCATAGCCAAGACCAGACCTATCATTATAACTCTTTTGCTTTTTCAAGAGGTCTTCCAATATGTTTGTGCCATCAAACTTACCTAACTTCCTTCTCAAGGACACAATTTTTGCCTCCAATTTTTGGTAGTCCTTTATCTTCACTTCTAACCCAATTTTGGTCACTTCTTCAACCCTTTTACTTTCCTCAAGTTGTAATTTTAGGTTTGTAATCAATTGATCAGATTCTTTAGTCTTGCTGCTCAGTTTTTCAGCCTCTTTTAAGGTTTGATTTCTTTGCGTAGTAGCCTCCTTTTTCATTCTTTTAATCTCTGCTAGAGCACAAATCAGTTCTCCATCAAAGTCCATTTCACCTTCTTCAACTTGCTGGTGCTTATCAGAAATATTATCATATTTATCTTTGTGTTTTTGACTTGAACACACAACATCAACCATGAATAGATTTTTGTTAACTTCATTCTAGTACTTTCAAAACTACTCACAGTTGTATCAATCACCTTGATTTTGACATCACCCTTGATAAATATTGACTAACTTGTCTCGAACATCAAATCCCAAAGAAAATAAGTAAGATTCCATCTTAAAGCTTCAAAAAGAAAAATTAGTGCCACCAAAGAAAAGTGCTTTTGAGGTAGAAGCTCCTTCTTGAATAGTCATAGTATTCCACTATTAGGATTAACCCAAGTTGATTAAACTTCTATAGGGAACCCGCTACTAACTGAATACAAAAAGCAACAACTCCAATGAAAAATGAAGGACAAGAATACAAAGCACTACTATGTTTACAATATGCTCCAAATTATCAACTTCCCTTGTTTACATAGAGGCAATCAACTCTTAATCCTTCTTGCATACATGAACGACAATTTCTTTACAAGACTCTTCTTATAAAAAAGATTTGATCTGATATATATAAGAACAAAGAACTCTTGACCTCTCCTCACACCTTGATTGTAATCTTCTTTGAATGAACATAGATGACACAAAAAGACTTTTGGTTATGATAATCAACCATAGACAATGTTAAACTTCAATTATATGGACATCTTCACATCTTGAACATACATAGACAATGATAGACTTCAATCATATGCACATCTTCACATCTAGAACATACACACATTTCCCTTCAACTCAAAACCAATTAACCTGTGATCACTCATATCATACAAATTTGTGTAGTGATGAATACATTTCAAGAACATTGTCATACATAACAACCATGAAACTCTTTTGTAGTATGTTAATCAAAACTCCCTCTCTATGTATTGTCTTTGCAAGAACATGGTGTGATTGACTTCAAGGTAATCTCACGATGCTCAAACCACAGTTCAAACTTGCTAAATGCACTAGAAGAGATACTTTATACCATCATTGTTTCAATATAGTTTTAAAACCGCGTGTAGCTAAATCAATGGCTATGACAGTCAAATTCCTGTCAAAGGGAAGACCTTGTAAAGTAATAGTTTACCAACTTTAAATTTAGGCCTTTGATCTTTATCACCTGCTAATCAATCAATTGAATGATAGCCATCAATCTCATATTGGGTGGTAACATATGAAACATTAACCTGTCTGGTTGGTCAAGGGGTCAGTTTTCCAACGAGAATGACCCCCTTAAGTGGTCACTTAAGTGACCTTCCACCTTATATAGCCAGTCAACAAACAAACATAACAAAAAGTGAATTTGCATTGATGACCTTCATAAAACCTAGGTCTTAAGTATAGTATAGTCTTAGGGTTTTGATATGCTAAGAAGTTTAGGTTATAAAGTATAAAGATTTGAATAAACCTTGAAATAAGATTACACCATAGTCCTCTATAAGCCTTTGAAATAGATGAAAACAAAGCCAACCTTTTTGAAAGGTAATACATACTAATAACCTTGATCCTCATAAGAACACTAATGAAAGTTCTTTGCCCATATCACTGACCACTGACCATGCCTCTGACTTTATCAATCACGCTTTTGTGCAAAACCCTTCCACTAAATACAATCTAAATAGACCCTTGTATGAACAAGTACTTTGGAATGAAGCATACAATTACTTTGTCATGAAGATCAACCACCACTTTTCTTTGTCATGAAGATCAACAATCACTTTGGCATGAAGATGAAATGAATGAACAATACCTTTGAAAACCATCAAGGATCAACACCAAAAAATGTATCAACACGATGATATAATCAATACCATGAGATGAATGAACAAGGACCCTATCAACTCACCATCTTATATACCTCTAAATGATCTATATTGACATCACTTTTGAAATGAATCAACTCTGTCATAAAGATGTCAACAATGGACATATACACCTTTTGCATCACTACTTTGAAATGAAGGTTTGCATCAAGACAATGTAAAGAAGGAACATGAACAAGTACAAAATTATCCACGGTGACCTTACTCATAAAGGTTTGGGTCCCACCTATTTTTGTGGGGTATGAGGGAGATTATTTAATTTTATGGTTTGAGCAAACTGCTTGCATTTCGCTTTCTAATCGTCATGGACACATACTAAAATTTTGTTGATATACTTGCACTCGCTCGTGGTTTTAAATTACATGTCCGTTGTGAGTCTTATAAAAATATGTCCTTTATGGGTTGTTAAGAATAGGTGTCTATTCACCTTGGAAAAATTATCTTTTCAATTATATTTACTTTTGTAGATGACAAATAATGTACATATTATCCCCAAACATGAAGGAGTGGATAAAATTTGTTGCTCACGTAAGGGGGTAGACATTATTTTTTATTATTTATACTTTGGGATAGTTAGGATATTGTGTAGGAAGGTATGCAATAGAGATATAAAAAGAAAAGGTCAAATTGTGACATGAATATTGGATTTCCACATAGAGTTGCAGATTTGAAAAAGTGGCTAGTTATCTCGCTTCACAACAATTTTCCTAGCATTAAGTACCTAATCAATTATCTCATGCGAATTAAACTGTAACTACAACACTATAATATCCAATATTTCCTCTGTACGAAAAATCACTATACTCTACACTAGATGACTACCTCCAAATTATAACCATGAGTTGTATCTTTAGAAAAGATCATATATCTCTAACTGCCAAATATACTCAATGTAGGTCATCGCAAGTACCAAAAATCAAACATGCAACAAAAATTCCACTATGACACTATAACATCCATTTGTAAATCATGAATCATATTATGCAAACTAAAAGATAATAACTAACCACTTAATTAAGAACGTCAAGACTTTTTGATCTATAAATTCTACTTTGGAAACTAGAAATCTTTTAAAATATATGATATTATCCTAATTGCTTTGGAATGAAATAACTTATGTTGTTAAAAGAGTGATGGACCCTCAAAATGTTGTGCAAGTTATAATAGACAATGCATAAAATTGTAGGGCAAGTAGGAGAATTCTTCCACAACATGTCAAATTATGATATTGCTATCAGGATTCAACTGTGTAGTTTTCGAGTCAAACTCATTGACCCATGATTCATGAATAGTGGTTCACAAGAACCTATCTCTCATGATAATGAATGGTCCACTTAGAACTCATTGCATCTAGGTGATTCTCACAGAGGTGAAGCAGTGGTCTGTCCCGGGAGGTCACCCATCCCAGTACTGCTCCAGCTCAAGCGCGCTTAACCACGGAGTTTAACCTCTGTGAGCATCACCTAGATGCAATGAGTGCTAAGTGGACCATTCATTATCATGAGAGATGGGTTCTTGTGAACCACTACTCATGAATCATGGGTCAATGAGTTTGACTCGAAAACTACATAGTTGAATCCTAATAGCAATATCATAATTTGACATGTTGTGGAAGAATTCTCCTACTTATCAATTGATGAGCTAAAGGGGCTCTATAATGAATGATTCATAAGGCATAACACTTGTTGAAGGTTTTGCAAATGGGGTAACAAGCTAAGTGGTCCTAACCTTGGGGGAAACTCTGTGGTTAAGCGCACTTGAGCTGGAGCAGTACTGGGATGGGTGACCTCCCGGGATGGACCACTGCTTCACCTCTGTGAGCATCACCTAGATGCAATGAGTGCTAAGTGGACCATTCATTATCATGAGAGATGGGTTCTTGTGAACCACTACTCATGAATCATGGGTCAATGAGTTTGACTCGAAAACTACAAAGTTGAATCCTGGTAGCAATATCATAATTGTAGGGCAGCTAGATTATTGGTTGAGCAATGATATTCACACAAAATTTAGACACCTTGTGTTGTACACTCCCTCAACCTAATGCTACAAAAATCAAAGTGAGAGGAAACCAATCAATTTTATTTCTCAAGGTAGTTGTGATGTACTTATGTGAACTTCCAAGTACTGCCACATAATTAAAAACAAAATAAGGCTCCTTCTTAAGTTTAGAGGTGAGTTCTCCCCATTTGATTTCGGAAGTCAAGTGTCTCCTTGATTGTGACTACAACTAGTCACAGTTACTCAGAAAGAACACTGACATTCCAATTAATTAGCAGTCAAGTGTCTCCTTGGAGGTTTTCTATTGACTCATATTAAGAAGCTATATAACTTTGAAGTGAAGGACCCCTCAATATTAAAGTCCAAGCAAATATAGCTAAGATTGAAAATATAATTTTTCCTTACTCTATTGCTAGTGGTTTATTCCTATAATTAACATTGGGTAATTAATTGTCCTTTACTCTATTTCTATTGGTTTATTCCTATAATTTGATATAATCAATCACGAAAATAAACTCAAAACAGGTTGATTTTATCTCGTAATCTTGGAATGTGGAGAAAAGTCTAGTTTTAGTAGTGGAAATTTATCTTTCTACCCTACTTTCTTTCTTTGTAAACATATTACTATGTCAAGTGACAATCTTACCTTCTACTTCTACTTATTTAATAGAAAATACAATAATTCCAAACTTCCCCAAATATTGATGGACTAAATATTCTTATAGAATCCTAGTTTTAAATTTTCTTTAGAATTAGTTAAAAATGAATAGTGACTATATATTCAAATAATGCAAGTGCTTAAATTCTAAGTCTTGGTGTTAATAAAACAATAAACGTTAGTATACTTGAGTCGTGGTCATGACTTTAGTAACACTAAACTATCATTTTCTTAACCACATTGTTTGTATGTTCCTAATACAGTCTACATTACTAACAAATACCCTACTAAACTAAACGTATTTTTTTTCTTGTTTTTCTTATTAAAGATTCTTTAGATATTTTTTGGATGACACCTCCCTTCCTAGGAGGGATTTTGGTACTTGAAAATCTTGATGAGACATTAAATAAGGAAATATTACTCCTACATTCTCCTTGGAAAACTCAACAATCATAACAAATTTTAACAATAATACTACTACACACATACAAATTTTATTTTAAAATGCAAAACTAATACAAGGGATTAACCCATGCCTTGAGAAATCTTTTCAAAAACACTCGATGAAACCCTTTTTATGAAGACTCCTCTAAGATTTTCCCATCCTCTTAAGCCTTTTTCTCAATTGTCTTCTCCCTTCTCTCATCTTTAAAAAATGATTACTAAAAATGAAGCCCCAAAAAAAAATGTTTCCCATCTTCAAGAGAAATGCCTAAATGTAAAAAGGAATATTTTCATCTTATGACAAGAGCCATCTCCACAATTGATCTTAACTTCTTTTATAACCACCCCAAAAACTAATTTTGAGGAAGGGATGAGATGATGCCGACTCTTCCAACCACTTTCAAACTACCACCAAATTTCATCATTTTTTAAATGGTGGTTTAGGATGTTAAAAACTAATTAAATGAGAACTTCCTACACTTGAAAATACTCATTACCTATAGTACTAAGACATAGATACTTAAAAATTAACCAAAATGAATAAAACACTCAATCAAACCCATTTAAAAGTTTATAATGAAACAACCTAAAATTTTGAATAGTTGAGGACGTAAATTAATTAAAAAAACTTAATTTAGCTAGTTAAATATCATTTTAAACTCACTAAAAAAGGATTATCATAAAATCAACTTTCAAAAGACTAAACTTCTATACATTATTTCTCATAACCAAATAAATTCACACGATAAAGCATATGAAATTTAAATTATAAACATATTCACATCACAATATTGCACATACTACACATTTCATTAGTTCATCCAAGCTAACTAAGATTAGTTTAATTTGTAGAACACAAATTTGGGTGTACCCTATAACCTCGATTTTGATTGGTACTTCACTAGCACGCTTAAATATATATTAGTTCGTTATATACAATTATCATAACCAAAGCATCAATAAGTAAAAAACATATTTTACGTATATCAACTTAGAGATACATTTCTAATAGAATATTATAATACATTCATATTTAATAAAAAACTAATTACACATTTCTTATCTATCATCCCATTGATTGTCATAGAAAGATTTGATTTTCCGAATAAACATTTCCTAGAATATGAAAATATGAATCAACTTATGCATATGGACCATGACTATTGAAGCATATTCATCACATAATTCATCACATAATTCATCATCACATTCAACAATATTGAAATTCACTAAGAACATAATTTATAAGCATAGTATTATAATCATTCATTAATTTGTAATGTGTCTTAATGCATCATGAAATATCAACTGATCACTTGAACCACTCATGTGAATCACATAGAAAGTAAAACAACGAAATTTAATCAACCAATAAGAAAATATCATGCAGATATGCTCTAGATCAATACCTATAGGCAACTTATAAATAATCCATAGACAATGGAAAAATAGAATTAACACATGATCAACACTTTTTACAAATATTTCCATGTTACATAGTCTTTTGAGGCAAGGTATGAACATGCGGGAGAAGAGTGACCTTACAACATCATTGAATAAAGTGCGGTTCTTAATTATGTCCATGTAAGCTTATATTTCACAAATTTCAATTTTCTTTTGTATACTTACTATCAAGCATTGTGATATTAATGACCAATTAATACCAAAAATGTAAAATGGCTTAAATATGTACAACGTTATTCGGTTGAATTAAGATAGAAATGAAAAGTCCAATAAAGAATATAGCAAATACATTGAGCAACAAACATATAATGTTCAAGGAAATTATATATTTATATTAAAGATCTGTAGGAATTTGGGGAATCCTAAATGCCTTAGAAAGAGATTGAGAGATGAAGAACAAGCAATACAAAATTAGGGAAAAGTGGGTAGAAGAACATTGTCAAGAATTGGTTGAATAGATTGCCATTTCGGAGTATGAGGTCCATATGCAGGTTGTAAATAATTGTAAATAGTAAAATTATCTTTGCCTTGATGACAACATTGCAAAATAAATTTATAACTATTATTATGGAAACTTAAAATATGGCCCATACATTCGTTATTAAGAATCAATTGAATTAGTGAGTAGAGTCTATGGAACATTGTATTGTACTATCAACAATTGTACTTTCCTAGTTTGTGTCCAAGTAAAACCATCTACATCCCACCTCTCTGTCAATGCCACAAAGATATGATCATGAAATCATATCTTAGGGATAGTGCAAAACCAACAGATAACCACTTGATGAACAAGTGCAACGTTGCTCTAGGATAGAGCTCCATGGTGACTATACATCAACGTGGGTACTCCACTATCGAAGTACTCTTAATATTTGGGTGGTTGCTACGATAAAAAATAACTTTTGTATCAATTGCATAGCGTACAATATGTGCTTTGGTAGTTTTGGGTAGAAGATCCTTGTGAGGAATTGGTCATGAGTAGATCAACAAACATTAAGGGTTAACATGAAATTTAAAGATGTTGCCTAGAAGGATATATAGAGGCAATCGCTATATTATAGATCAATTTTAATGATGTCCCCTAGTAGCATAGACAGAGGAAAAATCTTTTTTATTTTGCAATTTTATAGTATCTTTAATTTATGTTTACAATAGCAATCATAACTAGTAGATATCCCACTATATTTATTGTCATTATAGTTAATAATTGAAGCAATCCCATCATACATAAATATATATTCAAGTTCTTTAAATTATGTGTTTGCATATCTCTCTTGAATAGTTCCTTTAAGGAAGCACAATTTTATATCCAATTTATTGTTCTTATCAAAATAATCACCAAGCATATCAACAAAATCATCGTACTAAGCACTTGCACACATGTATCCCTTGATTTGCAAGAACACCATAAACTAAATCTTTTTATATCATTGCTTCTTCACCATACCTTGATTTAGACTATCTTCATTTGAATCTTCTACAACATACATTCTAGTCACAAATTGATTATTCACTTCGTTTCTTCTATTGTAACACACATTTTCACTTTGCACTTTGCATTATTCACTCACATATGACATGTATTTCTTTTGATCATTTGAGACAGCCAACATTGTTTTTGTATATTTTACCTTGATTCTCAAGATATATAATAAATGTACATAATTGATCAAGTCTAATAAGGTAAATGTTTTTTGGCATTGCACCTCAAACACAATATCCAAAATAAACAAAATAAATTAGTGCATACTAAATTCTTGGTTCTATAAAGCATAGCAATTTTAAATAAAGCAGTCATAAATATCATGCAAACACCGAAAGGTCAATCTGCTTGATGCCTTTAATTTCAAGCAATTCTTATACAGGAGATTACAACTATACGCATGTTTTCCCTCAAATACTCTACCAAGATCTTTGTAGCTTCCCATTCACAAGTTATCCTTATAGCAACCCATCTCGCATTCAATCATATTGCAACAAAGTTCAACCTCTATTTCATGTTCAAATGTTATATGACTGATATGACATTCCATGTCATACTCCTCGTCTTCAATTTAGATTTCTTCCTTCTCACATTTTCCTTTTATTCCTTTAGTACTTGAATACCTCCATGGTGGTCTAATTGTAGCTAATACTTGTCCCTATTATGAATATTATCTTCATTTCCCATTCTTGACTATTTATCTACAAGTAATGTTTTACTATTATCAACACCTGCAGAGACACCACCTTTTATTAACGAAAATTTTAGATTATTTTCAATATCTCTTGCCATAGCATATGTAGACACAACAACTATAAAATAATAAGACCATTATATCATCAAGGCACCCATCTAGTATACAATCTCACTACGTCCTTGCCAACTAGTACATTACCTCTTTCCAAATTACCATACACATATTTAGTTTCCATACAATCTTAGTACTATTCAACCTATTAAATGTTTTTCCTTAGTGAGGTTGATCTTTGAACATTCTAGGTGCCTAAAATTTCAAAATATAGAATACACAAATGAATTGTATTTAAATATTTTGTCACCATCTAAATTATTTTTTTAATAAACTTACTATTTGTAGTAACATTTTACAATTCCTAAAACAGTTATTGAACCAAAGCATTCATAACTTCATCACGTTGACTTAATTTTATGTGTCATTTTTTGCGTGTTGATACTAGCTCCATTCTCTTTACGATGATATATTTCCATTACCACATTATTTTTTGAAATAATCGTTTGGAGAGTATTTCCACAACTTTTATTTCAATCTCACAATCATGAATTAACCTTTCTATTTTTGTCTCCTATAAATTACCTAAACATATGTGCAAAAATACATTCACCCTTATTTCTTGCTAGGCAATTTTCTCTTTATATCATTGTTCTCTCTAGTTATAAAATTCTATATTCACTAATCTAATTTTTGAATTAGCGTAAATCTTATCTTTTAGGATTATGTGATTTACAAACATGATGATTTGTAGGATTATGGTAACTAATGCTATGGTTTTTCAAGTTCTCGATCTAGGGGCATCACCCCTCCACCTAAATAATTTATTTGTCCTCTAATGAATCCTCCTAGATATCGTTTTACTTCTATTCACTTTCAACAATTCATTTATGTACTTAAAACATAGCCTACAACCTAGTGTCATCAACATGACTTAAGTTGAGGCAAAGAGTAACAAGAAAATTATGTACCCTTAGAATTTCAAGTTTTATTTTGAACCTACTTAAACTAATGTTCTTGAACCATGTACAAATAGCTTTCAATACAAACCTTGGCCTATTTCCCTTACACCAAGGTTTGCATAGAATTTGGATAAGAAATCACTTTTATTCCTATTGTTGCAACACGCAAAATTCTCTAGAATTTCCTTGTGTGAAGGTGATACACAAATGTTTGCACAACATGCTAGAATCCCAAGAGTTTCTTAGTTGTAAATATTGGTTTCCTAATCAAATTCTTCTTGACACATATAGCATCCATTTAGCAGTGTTACTATAATTTTGTATTTGATCTAACATTTTTCTTTATTTAAAAATATGCCTTTTATTCTATTGGTACTATAGTGATGGATGCTTCCATACACAACCAAAATAGCTTGCGAGAAATTACAACATATACAAATTAACGTATGTTATAGTCCATAGGCGCTGGTTTGATAAATCACAAACCAACATTGATTCAATTCATCTCAAAGTTTACCAAAACTCCAATCAATTACAAACAAAACTAACATTGAATGGACAAAACTTAATTACATAATGTGCTTAAATATGTTCATTTTTCCTAATGATAGATTATGAAACTTGTGATTTATCTCATTTTAATATTTCTAATGTGTACTACGTTGGGTATATTCTATAAAACCTGCTTGTAAGTTTCAGAGGTCACAACAAGCATTGATTCTACTTTCACTCTTTAAGCAAGTGATTTCACATTATATTTGTGCTTCATTTCAAAAACTATGTTTTAGATTTACCACTTGATCCAAAGCACATCTTGTATAGTTTATACAGTTTTTGATACCCTACTTTATACAACTTCCAACTTTGACCTTCCTATCCTCTAGGATACCCTTTCTCACTCGGGTTTCCTCTGTAAATCTAGACAAACCTAACGCTTTAAATTTCCCTCTTTCATATTCATAGTTGTAGACCAATCCTCTCTTTACTCTCATCTTCTAACACCCTAGAGAATTTTAGTTATCTCTAACTCAATTTATTCAAGCTCTCCACTATTAGACATCGCCTTAGTGATATCTTTATCAAAACGGTTTTTGGAAGTTGCAATATTTTTACAAGCCACAAAATATTGACACTAATGGATTACAAACTCCCAAATTCAGCTAGCGTATGTTCTAACATAAATAAAAAAACTAAGATACTAAGGTAGTTTCTTAATAGGGTTAACTAGTTGCCCGCACACCAACCCTCAAATTCATATTTTACACAAAACAACCTACTTTTCTTTCATAAAATTAGGGATACCTTTATCAATTAAATCCCCAAAGGTTGGTTGTCTCAAATTTTCTATTTTCCTTTGAAGATTCCCTTCATTCAAAATTAGTGATTTGGACATCATTAGTAAGTTGGTATACTACGTATCTTGCAAAAGTAAGGGTGTTTGATCTCTTAGTTAGGTCTACGTAATAAAATACTTGCAAGAAAAAAATTAGAAATATTGAACATTTATGCTATATTTAAGTGCATTGTATATACGTAATAACTATTTTGTATAAGGGAAATTTTAAAAACTATAATGTCTTATATATGTAATAATTATTCAAATTACCAATTTTGATAATAGAATTTATAGGAATGATCATTCTCAAAACCCTCAACTCATGGCTTAATAAAGCATGTTTTCAATAAACTAGACACAATGACTTAGTGCTGGTGTCAAACTCCTCTAACTTGAAAGGCGTTCTACATAGGAATAGATGAAAGTGTGGTGAAAGTACCCCTGAAATTACTTATTTCTTTTTAATTTTTGGCTCCTCTTCAAGAACCATCATTGAGAAATTAATTAATTCTACCACAAAGTTGTATTGTTTGATATTTGCAAACTCCTTGAAATGGCTCTTAGGGTCTTTTTTGTGAAATAGAACAATTAGTCTTCTTCTCAACTCATGATAGTTGTTCATGAGCTTATGACCTTAAGTGACATATGCATAGAATCACCATTCATGAGTTATGCCTTTGACATGAAGGGTGGAAAACTTAAGTGCATCTTCTTTAAATACGAGTTTAAGTGATATGTGTGTGTTTAGCTTCTAATCCTGAGCATAACATGTATAGTTATTTAATCCATCAAAAGTAAGAAGAGTTATCTTTATTAATATATATTGTAAATTGATGCTATAATTATGTTCAATAGGCCTTTATTCATTTCTTTACCTATTTCTCATGTTTAAATGACATAAAATTTTGAGGGATATTTCTACTTTAACCTCTAATACAAAGGATCTATATTCGTTGTAGCAAGTTATTATATTATCTATAATCTAATTCTAGTCCTTTAACATAGGAGGTCCTTCTTCCCTTTGAAGGAAAGTGGTTTGAAAGAGTCTTACTATAAAATTCATCACAATCTTGTTGTTTTTATTTTTTATTGAAGTACTCCCTTAACTAGTGTAATTTTGGCCTTCTCTAGGGATATTGAAGTCCAACACTGTCACAACCCACTAGGCCTTCATATTTGGTAATTAATTTTGGACTTGAATAAGTGTAGTAAATCATGCATTAAATCCTTTTTTGAATTTGAATTGATCCTCTTATCTCCTCCCTCCACCTCGAACGATTCTATTTCTAGACCTCACATTGCTCCCCCTTTACAAACATTTATGTTAAGCTAACATTCCCCCATATGGTCTTCAAACCATATCCATTTCTGCACTATGGTTTTTCAACCACTTCAACTTCTTCTCTTCCCATTTGACATCAATGGAAAAGGACAATGCATAGTTTCTTTTCTTTTACTCCTCCTTTGGCATTAATTATCTATACCTACTCTCCTCCAAAGGCAACACCTGTAAGAGACAACAACTCCATTCTCTTCCTGCACACTCCCTCTTCGGGGCACAATGTGCTTTGACGAACTGCACCAACCATAAATTAGTACTATCTACTCCCCCTAAGAGGTAGCCTTTAACAGTAGTCCATGACCAAGAGACATATCTTTTGGAAGAGCTTTTGTGAAAATGTCAGTAACCTCATTCTTAGTAGGCACATACTCGAACCTCACCTCATTCTATGCAACTTTCTCTCTCAAGAAGTGACACCGAGTTGAGACATGTTTTGTTCTTGAATGCATTTCAAGATTCTTTAAAATATGGATTGCACTTTTATTGTCACACAAGACAAGAATAGGTTCATCATATGAAACTGTAATATCTTTCAATGTTTGCTTCATACATAATACCTATGTGTAACATGATGTTGTGACTATGTATTCTGCTTTTCTACAATAGATAATGACCTTGAATCTTGCTTCTTACTTAGCCATGAAAACAACCTGCTTCCAAGAAAGAATGCACTGCCACTTGTAATTTTTTTGTTGTCTACACATCCAACCCAACTTGCATCTATATATGCAGTCAAAGAGAAGTCAGTATCCTTAGGATACTAGAAAACATAATCTAGCTTATTGCTCTTCAAATGTCTGAATATGCTCTTCATTGCTGCAACATGAGATTCTTTGGGATCTCCTTGAAATCTAGCCACAAGTCAAATTGAATGCATGATGTCTAGTCTAGTAATAGTAAGATATAATTGTCCAACAATCATTGATCTATACTTGCTTTGATTTGTCTTAGGGGATTCATCATTTTTGCTTAACTTACAACCAGTAACTATGGGAGTACACACTGGTTTAGAGTCATGGATTCCAAACTTCTTCAACAATTCCTGAGCATACTTAGGTTGTTATATGAATATACCTTTCTCTAATTGATTGATCTGCAAGTGAAGGAAGAAATCATCTCCCCACACATTGACATCTCAAATTCTTTTTGCATTTCTCTGCAAACTTCTTGGACATATCTTCATTTCCTGCATAGATTATGCCATCAACATATACCACCACAATCAAGATTTGTTCTCCTTCTACTTTGAAATACACATTGCTATTTGCAGTACCTTTTTTGAATCCTTGCTGCAACAAATACTTGTCTAAGCTTACATACAAAGATCTGGGGGTTTGCTTTAGTCCATATAATGCTTTCATTTTGTAGACCATATTTGTATCTTTTGACAACTGAAAAATTTCTGGTTGTTCAATGTATACCTCTTCTTCCAATTTACCATTCGAGAATGCAGACTTCACATATATTTGATATACTTTGTTATCTATGTGTGCTGAAAAAGTTAAAAACATCTTCATAGCTTCTATTCTTGCAATCGAAGAAAAAGTTATTAGAAATCACATTCTTAATAGCCGGTGTTGGTCTTGGGACCAATGCCCAAGTTAGCCTATTCTCTATCTGGTCTAGCTCTTTTTTAATTGCTTTGACCCAATTTCCATCTTTACATGCCTTAGTCATTGTTTTTTGGTTCCACTTCAGAAAGTAAACAAAAATTTTACTTGTTCCTTTGTCATTGTACTTTTTCTTCTTATTAGCACACCTTTTCACTTATCTCCAATGATTTGATATTTTTAATGATTCTTTTGCACATACTTAGGAGTTTTAGGATTGTTTTTTATAGTTTCTTCCTCTTTAACCGTCAACTCGTTTACTTTGTCTTCAACCTTTTCTTCTTCATTGCAAGGGGTTTCCTCGGATTTGTATCCTTCTATCAGTATTGAACTTTGATGTGGTTCTTCATCCACTTTCACACTTGCACTCTTAATTATCTTTTTCAATATTTTGTTGTAACACTGGTAGGCCTTGCTTCTTGTAGAGTATCCAAGGAAGAATCCTTCATTAGATCTTACATCAAACTTTCCTAAGTTTTTGTCATCTCTTATGATCTAACATTTCCTTTGAAAAACTCTAAAATTCTTCACAGTAGAGGGTATACCATACCATAACTCATAGGGAGTCTTAGTTATGCTTGCTCTTGCTTGACCTTTGTTAAGAATGTAGATTGCAGTATGAATTGCTTCTCTCCAATAGAAATCCGGAAGATTAGCTTCATTCATCATTGTCCTAGCTTCTTTATGAACTATTTTGTCATTCCTTTCCATAACTACATTTTGTTGAGGAGTTCTAGGGGTTGACAAATTCCTATTTATTCCACGATCTTCACAAAAGCTGTTAAAATCATTTGAAGAAAACTCACCACCTCCTTGAAACCTTAAACATTTGATTTATAGATTCATTTCATTCTCAACAATAGCCTTAAATGCTTTAAAATTTTCGAGAGCTTCTAATTTTATTTGAGAAATGTAACCCAAGCCATTTTAAAATAATCATTAATTAATTGCATGAAATATTGCCTATCACCACATGAGCTTCTAATTATGGTAGGTCCACACAGATTTGTATGCACTAACTCCAAGGGACTTTTGGTATAATACTCTTTTGTCTTGAATCTTGTCTTTTTTGGCTTTCCAACTTGACATTCTTTGCAAATTGCATTGATAGGGTTTGTAATCTTTGGCATATGTCTCACAACATCAATAGAGGTTAGCCTTGCTAGGCCATCAAAATTGATGTGACCCATTCTTCTATATCATAGCTAACTTTAATTAGTTTGAAATATAAAGCATATTATTGCACCATTACCTTTAAGTTGATAGACATTACCTCATTTCCTTGTTCTAGCAACGACCAAAATATAAGAGTTTCCTTTCTTGATTTCACAACCATCATTCTAAAAATCAAGGTTATATCATTTTCTACTCATTTGTCCCACACTTAGAAGATTATGTTGGTCACACTTGACATAAACAACATCATCTATATTCTGCTTTCCATCAGAACTAATTGAACCTTTTCCACATATCTTAGCAAATGTATAATCATCAAATTTAGCAAGACCACCATCATACTTTTCAAACTTAACAAACTAACTCTTGTCACCTATCATATGATTTGAGCATCCACTTTCAGTGATCCAATCATTTTTCTCCTCTCTAGCATGAAAAATAGTCAACATGGTTTCTTCAATGTTATGACTTGTTTCCAAAGCACTTTCCTTCACACATCTTTCAATATAAGAATAATTAGTTCTAGCATTTAAATCCATGAACAAGCATTCATCATTACGTTTATTTTGATAATCCGATTCTGCATCATCAGAAACACCAATGCATTTTTCAACACAATAACTCCTCTTGACAAATTTACCCTTTTGATTGCTCTATTTGTCATTAGTAACTTTAATTGGACACTTAGATGCATAATGGCCTATCTTTCCATAATTGAAACATTTGAAAGGTAGCTTACCTCTGTACTTGCCAGTACCCTTTTTCAATCTCCTCACAAAGTTTTCTTCCACCTCAGTATGATCATCTGGATCTGATCCATTATCCTTTTCCACTTTGTAGACTTTAAAAGCAGTTTCTTTGCTTGTTGTATCTTGACGAAATGCTCTCATTTTAAAAGAAGTTAAAGCACCAAACATCTGATCTCTAGAATAATGGTCCAAATTATGAGCTTCCTCAATAGCAAAAACATTATGATAGTAAGCTTTGGGTAGAGTTTTTAATACCTTTTCTACTACTTCATTTTTAATCAGATTTCAACCAAGATCGTTGATAGCATTGACAACATCATCAAATCTAAGAAAGTAGGTAGAAATGTCTTAATCTTCAGACATCCTTACGTTTTCAAATTTGCCTTAGTAGATCCTCATCTTCACTTGTTTGACCTTGTCATCTCCTTCATATATCCTTCTAGCTTTGTTAAGTAGCATTAATAGTATTCTAGTATTTAAGTATTTAATATTTTGATTGTAATTCTTATACATCATTTTATATCTATTTTTTTAAGTACTATATGTATATCAATGTTAGCCTTGTCTCAATCCCACCACCATTCCCAAACTTAGGCGCTTGGTCGCATTGTCCATGAAACTTGTCCCCACATTCCCCCGTCATGAAACTACATGGAACATTGGAATTTCTTTTTATTTTTTATGTTTTATATCTTTTTATGTATATTATTTGATGATTTATAAATTGTCATTTTACTTCCATTATTTTTCTATATTCCTTAAATTTGTCGTAGAATAGTAGTGATGTATTGTGAGTGCATCGAAAATTATTGTGCTTGCTTTTGGTTGTGTGTGGATGTGAGGGAGAGAGATATGGTGTTAAGTATGAAATGAAAAATACGCAAAGTTTAAGAGAGAAACACATGCAAAGTAGAGTGCATCGCTCCTATGAGGAGACAATGAATATGTGTGGCCTTTGATTTGTTGGTGTTGAGATTGTACGTTAGATCATAAATCTTTTGAATATGTTTTAAACTTTTATCGCTGGTCATAAGGTTTGTTACTTTGCTATTGCTAATTTTGGCATTTCCAAAGAAGTCGCTCATATATAATGAAAATAATTTACTGAAAGCATATAGTAAGAATCCTTATTAAAGTACCTAATAATCTAGGATTTTTGGTGACCTATTTTTCCATGTTCATGATGAACCTAGATAAATATATACGTCATACTTTGAGCTTGTGACGAATGCACAAACAAAATGATTTATTCTATTTGATTGCATATTTAGATGTGGACTGGATAGGCTTTGTTGGTAGAAGTCAAATAGACATCTATGTCATGTCCCTAAAATTATAACACCAAACATGAAGAATCGAAATACAAATAACTAAGCAAAATAAATATCAAATATTTATATATATAAATAAGTGCAATTTAAATATATTATTATAATTATAATACAATTATTATAATACAAAATAGAACAGTGGATATTATTAATTGTAATAATAAAAAAACATTTACAAGAAACTAATAATATCTGAATGTGACTATGCTTTAATTTAATAAATAAATAATAATCTCAAGTATCAATTCCCAATTATTATAATTATTTAGAATATATTAACAATGAACATATTAATATAAAACACTAGATTTTATATATATATAACCTTGACCTAGCAAAATGCATCGATTGGTTTTAGAAGCAACAAGAAGACAATTGTTAAATAAACAAACATATGTTATTTATTGCAAAGATATAAACGTACACAATAAACTAATCTAAAGACAATTATTAAATAAACAAACATATAGCAGCGATTCCTAAAAGGCAGTCATAATGCAGCGATCTTACTATCCCAACAAACATTAATATAAACAAAAGCTATGTTTATCCAAATTGGAACGATAGGTACAAAATTACAAATGATGTGTCCCTTGGCCAGCGATGGGTTATGACCATCGGTAAGTAGGATATAAAATGTAGGGTGTTCCAAAGCAGATCGGTAACAACTTAGGAATCAAAAAGATAAATAGAAAGGTGTAGATGATCACTGGCTGTGAAAAGGATAAGAGGAGTCTACGAAAGATTGGCCTAGGATTATCCTGAAGGTTTTTGGTATACTTTATTTCAGAAATGATTTAGTTAATATTAATTTATAATTTCAGATTTCTTACGGTTAGTATTTATAAAATTATGAATAATAAGATTTATAAATGATAGATGATATTAATTAATTTTATGGTGGACTGATAGATGTTAATAATAAAATTATGAAATATGAATCATATCATTTGATAATGATTAATTTATGATTTTATATTTTATTATTAAATTGTAAAATATCTGAAAGTGATTTTTAAAGGTATTTTTAAAGAGGGCTTAAAATGATGTGAAAAGTGTTTCTAGGTAGGGGGTAAAATTAAAATGAGAAATAAATTCATGAGACTTTTTGATGAGGGATAAAAATACAAAAGAAATAATAAAAGGAGAAAATGGGCTTTAGATAAATCATCCATTGTTTTGTGAACAAATCACTTCATTTTGAGATTAAACCCTTGTGTCCATCTCTCTATGATTTTGGCATCAATAGTTTTAGAATGAAAATTGTCCAAATTTTATTTAGGGTTCAACGGTGAAAACCATTATATCCATTCGAGTAATTTCCTATACAGAGTGGTGTTGTGTTGTAAAGTTTGAAAAAGTTCAAGTTTCATGAGTAGGTACTATTGTGCAAGTATTATTATAATTTTTTCTACTGATGTAGTAATATATTTGGCTACAATAGTGATTCCTAGCAGTATAGTAAGATTTGGTTTATAGAGTGTTTCTTGTCTTTTCTCTTGTTTGGGTGGTAGTTTTGTCCTACTAGGTTTACACGTTTCTTTGTTTGTGAGATTGAATTTGTACATGGGTACCTAATCTGGCATAGTAGTTGGAACCCATGTTTGCATTATTTAAATTTATTCATCATTCTCCCTAAGTTGCACGTAATGGGGGTTGCTTGTGTGAACAAGGGTTTTTCATATCCAGTTTCCCCTTTGTAGTGTGAGCAAGGCATAATATAACTAGTTCTTAGACTAGACTTTTTCACACATGTTGACATAGTAAGTTTACTTCAAGGAGATAGGAATCTTTCTAGACGCTTATTGATGACATGTGTGTCGAACACAATGATGTGCTGAGAGGGGGGTGAGTCAACATATATTATAACTTAACCATTTACATTTGTAGATTAACAACTCATCATATAATTGAAAATACCAAAAAAGAACACATGCATCACATGAAGACACCAAGAGTTTTGCGTGGAAAACCCAATGAGGGAAAAAGCATGGTGAGGATTAACTCACAATATATGTAGCTCACTGCTAACAAAAACTACAATAATTAAGTTTTATTGCCTTAGGATACATGAAAATTCAAATGAGAAAATTGATTATGAATTGCTTTGAAGAAGCATCATTAGCATGTTGACGTTGCAGTGATTGTTTTGCACAATTTTCCCTTCACAATAATTTTAGACACCATCTTTTTTATTCTTCTCTATCTCAAATCACTATTAATTATCACCTTCACAAAATAATTTGATGTTCTGTATATTCTTTACAATAACATAAAACACCAATTAAGTCTGCTCCAAGATGACCGTTGGATGAAACGATTGATATTGTATTGTTTGACTACAAAACACTCAAAATCAAAGAGATTTAGTTGCGGATCATCACACGCTATGTCAGGGCCCAAATGCATCATAACCAATTCTCCAATACAAGATTAATCCATCAGGATCAGCCATAGAGAATGAAAGAAGTCATGTCGGCCCAAATAGTATCAATATCATCAACACTCTCATTGTTTGACTTAACATAGCTGGGGAGGTACCAAAATCATCATGCATACCAATATGTAGGCACTATAGATAATGCATAATACTCATTCAACCTTTTCCTTAAGTAACTAATCAAAAAACGCTAGCGCAATAGAATAATCCCATTGAAGGTACAAAAACAGAGCATTTCGGTAAAGTTGTAGAAAACTATTATTTGTAAACTGATCTTGCGGACCACCAATAAACTTAAGACTTGCAAGGAATAACTCATACCCATTTGTGAACATATTCCCAAGTCCGCATTGACACATTTGTGAAAAAATGGATTTCGCATGACATAGATGCAATGACACAGATGCAATAGAATAATCCCATTGAAGGTACAAAAACAGAGCATTCCGGTAAAGCTGTAGAAAACTATTATTTGTAAACTGATCTTGCGGACCACCAATAAACTTAAGACTTGCAAGGAATAACTCATACCCATTTATGAACATATTCCCAAGTCCGTATCGACACATTTGTGAAAAAATGGATTTCGCATGACACAGATGCAATGTAGCCTTAAAATCAGGTCTTTGTTAAACTCGACATTAAATCGATGGAAATTCAACAATCACGATAACCGATAGAAAATAAAGGTTCTTAATAGTAATTTATAACAAAATTTGAATCAAAGTTCTCCAAACATGGTTGATTATGGGTAAAAAATTGAAGTTCACGTGACATAGATGCAATGTAGGCTTAAAATCAGGTCTTCATCGAACTTCACATTAAATCGATGGAAATTCAACATTCACAAAAATTGATAGAAAATAAAGGTTCTTAATAGTCATCTACAACACAATCTAAATCTAAGTTCTCCAAACATCGTTGATTATGGGTGAAAAATTGGATTTTCCATGACACATATGCAACTTAGCCTTAAAATCAGGTCTTTGCCGAACTCGACATTAAATCGGTGGAAATTCAACATTCATGATAACCGATAGGAAATAAAGGTTCTTAAAAGTAATCTACAACAAAATCTGAATAAAATTTCTCCAAACATGGTTGATTATGGGTGAAAAATTGGAGTTTGAGTGACACAGATTCAATGAAGCCTTAAAATCAGGTCTTCATCGAACTTGACATTAAATCGATGGAAATTCAACATTCACGAAAAATGATAGAAAATAAAGGTTCTTAATAGTAATCTACAAAAAAATATAAATCAAAGCTCTCCAAAGATGGTTGATAATGGGTGAAAAATTGGAGTTCGAGTGACACAGATGCAATGTCGTCTTAAAATTAGGTCTTCACTGAACTTGACAATAAATCGATGGGAATTCAACATGCATGAAAATCAATACAAAATAAAGGTTCTTAATAGTCATTTGCAACACAATCTAAATCAAAGTTCTCCAAACATGGTTGGTTATTGGTGAAAAATTGGAGTTCACGTGACAGATGCAACATAGCCTTAAAATTAGGTCTTCGTCGAACTCGACATTAAATCGATGGAAATTCAGCATTCATGAAAGCTGATAGAAAATAAAGGTTCTTAATAGTCATCTACAACATAATCTAAATCAAAGTTCTCCAAACATGGTTGATTAGGGGTGAAAAATTCCATTTCTCATGATACAGATGCAACGTAGCTTTAAAATTAGGTCTTTGCCGAACTCGACATTAAATCGATGGAAATTCAACATTCAAAAAAATTGATAGAAAATAAAGGTTCTTAAAAGTCATCTACAACACAATCTAAATAAAATTTCTCCAAACATGGTTGATTATGGGTGAAAAATTGGAGTTCGCGTGACACAGATGCAACGTAGCCTTAAAATTAGGTCTTTGCCAAACTCGACATTAAATCGATGTAAATTCAACATTCACGAAAAACCGATAGAAAATAAAGGTTCTTAATATTCATCTACAACACAATATAAATCAATGTTATGCAAAAATGGTTAATTATGGGTGAAAAATTGGAGTTGATGTGACACATATGCAACATAGCCTTAAAATCAGGTCTTTGCCGAACTTGACATTAAATCGATGGAAATTCAACATTCACGATAACTGATAGAAAATAAAGGTTCTTAATAGTCGTCTACAACACAATCTAAATCAAAGTTCTCAAATCATGGTTGATTATGGGTGAAGAATTTGAGTTCACGTGACATTGATGCAATGTAGCCTTAAAATTAGGTCTTCACCAGAGTCGACATTAAATCGATGGAAATTCAACATACACGAAAATCAATAGAAAATAAAGGTTCTTAATAGTCATCTGCAACACAATCTAAATGAAAGCTCTGCAAACATGGTTCATTATGGGTGAAAAATTGGAGTTCACATGGCATAGATATAATGTAGCCTTAAAATCAAGTCTTCGTCAAACTCGACATTAAATCGATGAAAATTTTGCATTCATGAAAATTGATAGAAAATAAAGGTTCTTAATAGTATCTACAACACAATATAAATCAAAGTTCTCAAAACATGGTTGATTATGGGTGAAGAATTGGAGTTCACTTGACAGATGCAACGTAGCCTTAAAATCAGGTCTTCACCAAACTCAACAATAAATCAATGGAAAATAAAGGTTACTACTAGTCATCGACAACACAATCTAAATCAAAGTTGTCCAAACATGGTTGATTATGGGTTAAAATTGGATTTCGCGTGACACAGATGCAACGTAGCCTTAAAATCAGGTCTTTGCTGGACTCGACATTAAATCGATGGAAATTCAACATTCACGATAACCGATAGAAAATAAAGGTTCTTAATATTAGTCTACAACAAAATCTAAACCAAAGTTATCTAAACATGGTTGATTATGGGTGAAAAATTGGAGTTCAAGTGATACAAATGCAACATAGGTTTAAAATCAGGTCTTCATCGAACTTGACATTAAATCGATGGAAATTCAACATTCACGAAAACTGATAGAAAATAAAGTTTCTTAATAGTCATCTACAACACAATCTAAATCAAAGTTCTCCAAAGATGGTTGATTATGGGTGAAAAATTTGAGTTCGCGTGACCGGGATGCAACGTAGCCTTAAAATCAGGTCTTCGCCGAACTCGACATTAAATCGATGAAAATTCAGCATTCACAAAAACTGATAGAAAATAAACATTCTTAATAGTCATCCACAACACAATCTAAATCAAAGTTCTCCAAACATGGTTGATTAAGGGTGAAAAATTTGATTTTGCATGATGTAGATGCAACGTAGCCTTACTATCAGGTCTTTTCCAAGCTTGACAATAAATCGATGGAAATTCAATATTCATTAAAAATCGATAGAAAAAAAAGGTTCTTAATAGTCATCTACAACACAATCTAAATCAAAGTTCTCCAAACATGGTTGATTATGGGTGAAAAATTTGAGTTCATGTCACACAGATACAACGTAGCCTTAAAATTAGGTCTTCGTCGAACTCGATATTAAATCGATGGAAATTCAAGGTTCTTAATAGTAATCCAGAAAACAGTCTAAATCAAAGTTCTCCAAACATTGTTGATTATGGGTGAAAAATTGGAGTTCACATGACATAGATGCAACGTAGCCTTAATATCAGGTCTTCATCAAACTCGACATTAAATCGATGGAAATTCAACATTCATGAAAATCGATAGAAAATAAAGGTTCTAAATAATCATCTACAACACAAGCTAAATCAAAGTTCTCCAAACATGGTTGATTATAGGTGAAAAATTGGAGTTTGGGTGACACAGATGCAATGTAGCCTTAATTTTAGGTCTTCGCCAAACTCAACATTAAATCGATGGAAATTCAATATTCATGAAAATTGATAGAAAAATAAAGGTTCTTAATAGTCGTCTACAACATAATCCAAAGCAAAGTTCTCCAAACATGGTTAATTATGGATGAAAAATTAGAGTTCACGTGACACAGATGCAATGTAGCCTTAAAATCATGTATTCATCGAACTCGACATTAAATCAATGGAAATTCAACATTCACGAAAATCGATAGAAAATAAAAGTTCTTAATAATCATCTACAACACAATCTAAATCAAAGTTCTCCAAACATGGTTGATTATGGGTGAAAAAATGGAGTTCACGTGACACAGATGCATCGTAGCCTTAAAATCAAGTCTTCATCAAACTCAACATTAAATCGATGAAAATTCAACATTCATGAAAAATGATAGAAATTAAAGGTTCCTACTTGTCGTCGGGTGAACCTACAAAGCTGGTTTACAATTTTTGAGAGGAATTGATTTTTGCTGAAATCACATATTTTTAGAAAATATAATGATTTAAGCCTTTAAAATTTCCACTTTAAGGATTCCAATTGAATAGCGTTTGATCAAACCACCTTAGATCAAACCCCCTTGGATAGAACCTCGCTAGTTTTAAACCATACCTATAAATGAGTCTCTTTTACACCTATCAAAATGCTGATAAAAAATCACTTTTGATTTACCTTTTGGGGGATCAAATGAATTCATTTAAAATTTATTTCAAATGATTATGGTAGTCCTCGAAATGAGCTATTCCACGAATATAATTTTAATATTTTTTGGTTTTATTATGTATGTGTTTTTTTAGTTTTATTAAACATAGGTTTTTCATCGAAAATCAAGCTCTAAGTTTTGCACATGTGGAAAAATAGAAAATTATCAAAATAATTTTTTTAAAAATATGTTTGTGCTCGGTATTGATGTCCTTGATCCATTAAAAAAATAAAATAGAATTTTGATACATACATAAGAAGTTATGTTGTATACAGTCTGCCTCTGTTTGAATTGCATTTGGTTTGACTTCGAAACTTTATTAAGAAAAAAATATTCAATAAAAAACTATGAGACCAAATGAAAGTGCTAGATATCGTAGTTACAAATCTAAATTCGAAAAAATTAGAATTTTATCCTTCATACAAAAAAAGTTATGTTGTATACAGTGAGCGTCACTTTTTAAAAATGCTGCTTTTTGAAAAAAAACCACTTTTCGTGGGAGATGGAAAAAGAAGTGCAATATTATTCCAAAAATTTTGAAAAAAATATTTTTAGAATCTACAGAAAAAATTTGATGAGACTTTAGTTCGCATCATCTTCAAATTCCTCACGGTTTAGCCACTATAGGTGCTCGAATGCGAAGATTTAGTTAAAAATAATAATTCCAATGTCCGGTTTGGCCAAAAATTGTAAACCACTATTGTGGGATCACCCCGTCTACAACACAATCTAAATCTAAGTTTCTCCAAAAATGGTTGATTATGGGTGAAAAATTGGAGTTCGCTTAACACAGATGCAACATAGGCTTAAAATCAGGTCTTTGTCAAACATACATTAAATCGATGGAAATTCAACATTGACAAAAACCGATAGAAAATAAAGGTTCTTACTAGTCATCTACATCACAATCTAAATTAAAGTTTTCCAAACATGGTTTATTATGGGTGAAAAATTGGAGTTGACGTGACAGAGATGCAACGTAGCGTTAAAATCAGGTCTTCGTCGAATTCAACATCAAATCGATGTAAATTCAACATTCATGAAAATCGATAGAATATAAAGGTTCTTAAGAGTCATTTACAACACAATATAAATTAAAATTCTCCAAACATGGGTGATTATGGGTGAAAAATTGGTGTTCATGTGAAACAGATGCAACGTAGCCTTAAAATTATGTCTTCGCCAAACTCAATATTAAATCGATGGAAATTCAACATTCACAAAAATTGATAGAAAATAAAGGTTCTTAATAGTCATCTACAACACAATGTAAATCAAAATTCTCTAAACATGGTTGATTATGGGTGAAAAATTGGAGTTCGTGTGACAAATGCAACGTAGCGTTAAAATCAGGTCTTCGTCGAACTCAACATTGAATCAATGGAAACTCAACATTCACAAAAATCGATAGAAGATAAAGGTTCTTAATAGTAATCTAGAACACAATCTAAATCAAAGTTCTCCAAAATAGGTTGATTATGGGTGAAAAATTGGATATCATGTGTCACAAATGCAACGTAGCCTTAAAATTAGGTCTTCATCGAATTCGACATTAAATAAATGCAAATTCAACATTTACGAAAACTGATAGAAAATAAAGGCTCTTAATAGTCTTCTACAACTCAATGTAAATCAAAGTTCTCCAAACATGGTTGATGATGGGTGAAAAATTGGAGTTTGCATTACACAGATGCAACATAGCCTAAAAATTAGGTCTTCGTTGAACTCAACATTAAATCGATGGAAATTCAACATTCATGAAAATCGATAGAATATAATGGTTCTTAATAGTCATTTACAACACAATCTAAATCAAAGTTCTCCAAACATGTTTGATTATGAGTGAAAATTTGGAGTTCACATGACTCAGATGCAACGTAGCCTTAAAATAAGGTCCTCGTCGAACTTGACATTAAATCGATGGAAATTTAACATTCACGAAAAATGATAGAAATTAAAGGTTCTTAGTTTTCATCTACAACAAAATCTAAGTCAAAGCTCTCTACAAATGGTTGATTATGGGTGAAAAATTGGAGTTTTCGTGACATAGATGCAATGTAGCCTTTCAATCAGGTTTTCACCAAACTCGACATTAAATCGATGGAAATACAACACTCATGAAAACTGATAGAAAGTAAAGGTTCTTAAGAATCATCTACAAAATAATCTATATCAATGTTCTTCAAAAATGGTTGATTATGGGTGGAAAATGTGAGTTCACTTGACAAAGATACAAAGTAGCTTTAAAATCAGGTCTTCGTCGAAGTCGACATAAATCAATGGAAATTCAACATTCACGAAAAATGATAGATATTAAAGGTTCTTAATAGAAATCTACAACACAATCTAAATAAATGTTCTCCAAAGATGGTTGATTATGGGTAAAAAATTGGAGTTCGCATGACAGAGATGGAACATAGCCTTAAAATCAAGTCTTCGTCGAACTCGACATTAAATCGATGGAAATTCATCATTCACGAATAATGATAGAAATTAAAGTTTCTTACTAGTCATCTAAAACACGATGTAAATCAACGTTATCCAAACATGGTTGACTATGGGTGAAAAATTGGAGTTCGCATGAGACAAATGCAACGTAGCCTTAAAATCTTGTGTTCGCCGAATTCAACATTAAAACAATGGAAATTCAAAATTCACGAAAAATGATAGAAATTAAAGGTTATTACTAGTCATCTACAACAAAATCTAAATCAAAGTTCTCCAAATATGGTTGACTATGGGTGAAAAGTTAGAATTTGAGTGACACAGATGCAATGTAGGCTTAAAATTAGGTCTTCGCTGAACTCGACATTAGATCGATGGAAATTCAACATTCACGAAAATCGATAGAAAATAAAGGTTCTTACTAGTCATCTACAATGCATTCTAAATTAAAGTTCTCCAAACATGGTTGATTATTGGTGAAAAATTGGAGTTCGTGTGACATAGATGCAACATAGCCTTAAAATCAGGTCTTCGCCAAAATCGACATTAAATCAATGGAAATTCAACATTCAAGAAACTCGATAGAACATAAACGTTTTTAATAGTCATCTACAACATAATCTAAATTAAATTTCTCCAAACATGGTTGATTATGGGTGAAAAATTGGAGTTCGCATGACACAGATGCAACATAGTCTTAAAATTAGGTCTTCGTCGAACTCGACATTAAATCGATGGAAATTCAACATTCACAAAAATCGATAGAAAATAAAGGTTCTTAATCGTCATATTCACCGAACTCGACATTAAATCGATGGAAATTCAACATTCACGAAAACTGATAGAAAATAAAAGTTCTTAATAGTCTTCTACAACACAATCTAAATCAAAGTTATCCAAACATAGTTGATGATGAGTGAAAAATTGGAGTTCGTGTGTCATAGATGCATCGTAGGCTCAAATTTAGGTATTCATAGAACTTGAGATTAATTCGATGGAAATTCTACATTCACAAAAGCCGTTAGAAAATCAAGGTTTTTACTAGTCATCTAGAACAAAATTTAAACCAAAGTTCTCCTAAGATGGTTGATTATGGGTGAAAAAAAGGAGTTCACGTGACACAAATGCAACACAACTTTAAAAGTAGGTCTTTCGACATTAAATCGATGGAAAATAAAGGTTCTTAATAGTCATCTACAACACAATCTAAATCAAAGTTCTGCAAGCATGGTTGATTTTGCGTGAAAAAATAGAGTTCGCGTGATCCAGATGCAACATAGCCTTAAAATAAGTTTTTCACCGAATTTGACGATAAATCGATTGAAATTCAACATTCACGAAAATCATTAAAAATAAAAAGTTCTTACTAGTCATCTACAACACAATCTAAATCAGAGTTCTCCAAACATGGTTGATTATAGGTGAAAAATTGAAGTTCCATAGATGCAATGTAGCCTTAAAATTAGGTATTCGTAGAACTCGACATTAAATCGATGGAAATTCCACATTCACCAAAGTCGATAGAAAATAAAGGTTCTTAATAGTCATCTACAACACAATCTAAATCAAAGTTATCCAAATATGGTTGATTATGGTCAAAAAATTGGAGCTCACATGACATAGATGCAACATAGCCTTAAAATTAGGTCTTCACCGAACTCGATATTAAATTGATGGAAATTAAAAATTCACGAAAACTGATAGAAAATAAAGGTTCTTAATAGTCATCTACAACACAATCTAAATCAAATTTCTCCAAACATGGTTGATTATGGGTGAAAATTTTGATTTTGCGTGACACAAATGCAACGTAGCCTTAAAATCGGGTCTTCCATGAACTCGACATTAAATCGATGGAAATTTAACATTCACGAAAACTAATAGAAAATAAAGGTTCTTAATAGTCATCTACAACACAATCTAAATCAAAGTTCTCCAAACATGGTTGATTATGGGTGAAAATTTTGATTTTGTGTGACACAAATGCAACGTAGCCATAAAATCGGGTCTTCGCTGAACTCGACATTAAATCGATGGAAATTCAACATTCACGAAAATCGATACAAAATAAAGGTTCTTAATATTAATATAGAACACAATCTAAATCAAACTTCTCCAAACATGATAGATTATGGGTAAAAAATTGGAGTTCACATGACATAGATGCAACGTAGTCTAAAATTTAGATCTTCACCGAACTCGACATTAAATCGATGGAAATTCAACATTCACAAAAGTCGATAGTAAATAAAGGTTCTTAATAGTCATCTATAACATAATCTAAGTCAAAGTTCTCAAAATATGGTTGATAATGGGTGAAAAATTGGACACGCATGACACAGATGCAATGTAGCCCAAAAGTTAGGTCTTCACCCAACTCGTTATTAAATCGATGCAAATTCAACATTCACGAAAACTGATAGAAAATAAAGGTTCTTAATAGCCATCTACAACACAATCTAAATGAAAGGTCTCCAAACATGGTTTATTATGGGTGAAAAATTGGAGTTCGCGTAACACAGATTCAATGTAGTCTTAAAATCTGGTCTTCGTCGAACTAGACATTAAATCGATGGAAATTCAAAATTCATGAAAACCAATAGAAAATAAAGGTTCTTAATAGTCATCTACAACACAATCTAAATCAAAGTTTTCCAAACATGGTTGATTATGGGTGAAAAATTGGATTTCGCATGACACAGATGTAACTTAGCCTTAAAATAAAGTCTTTGAGGAACATGACATTAAATCGATAGAAATTAAACATTCACAAAAACAGATAGAAAATAAAGTTTCTTTGTACTCATCTACAACATAATCTAAATACAAGCTATACAAAAATGGTTGATTATGGGTTAAAAATTGGAGTTTGCATGATACAGATGCAACGTAGCCTTAAAATTAGGTCTTCGCCAAACTCAACATTAAATCGATGGAAATTCAACATTCACAAAAATTCATAGAAAAATAAAGGTTCTTCATAGTCATCTACAACATACTTTGAATCAAAGTTCTCCAAACATGGCTGATTATGGATGAAAAATTAGAGTTCGCACGACACAAATGCAACTTAGCCTTAAAATCATGTCTTTGTCGAACTCGACATTAAATCAATGGAAATTCAACATTCACGAAAATTGATATAAAATAAAGGTTCTAAATAATCATCTACAACAAAATCTAAATCAAAGTTTTCCAAACATGGTTCATTATGGGTGAAAAATTGGAGTTCGCATGACATAGATGCAACGTAGCCTTAAAATCAGGTTTCGCCGAACTCGACATAAGTAAATGGAAATTCAACATTCACGAAAATAGATAGAAAATAAAGGGTTATTAAGTGTCATCTACAACACTATATAAATCAAAGTTCTCCAAACATGATTGATTATGGGTGAAAAATTGGTGTTTGAGTGACAGATGCAACGAAGCTTTAAAATTAGGTCTTCGCGAAACTCAACATTAAATAGATGGAAATTTAACATTCACGAAAATCGATAGAAAATAAAGGTTCTTAATAGTCATCTACAACATAATCTAAATGAAAGTTCTTTAAACATGGTTGATTATGGGTGAAAAATTGGAGTTCACATGAAACAAATGCAACGTAGTGTTAAAATTAGGTCTTCGTTGAATTCAACATTAAATCGATGGAAACTCAACATTCACGAAAATCAATAGAAGATAAAGGTTCTTAATAGTCATCTACAACATAATGTAAATCAAATTTCTCCAAAAATGGTTGATTATGGGTGAAAAATTGATGTTTGCATGACATAGATGCAACGTAGCCATAAAAAAAGTTCTTTGCCGAACTCGACATTAAATCGATGGAAATTCAAAATTCACGAAAATCGATAGAAAATAAAGGTTCTTAATAGTCATCTACAACATAATATAAATCAATGTTCTCCAAACATGGATGATTATGGGTGAAAAATGCGAGTTCACATGTCAAAGATGCAACGTAGCCTTAAAATCAGGTCTTCACCGAACTCGGCATAAATTAATGGAAATTCAATATTCACGAAAAATGATAGAAATTAAAGATTCTTAGTAGTTATCTACAACGCAATCTAAATCAATGGTCTCTAAAGATGGTTGATTATGGGTAAAAAATTGGATTTCATGTGACAGAGATGGAATGTAGCCTTAAAATCAAGTCTTTGTCGAACTTGACATTAAATCGATGGAAATTCAATATTCATGAATAATGATAGAAATTAAAGGTTCTTACTAGTCATTTAAAACACAATGTAAATTAACTATATCTAAAAATGGTTGAATTTAGGTGAAAAATTGGAGTTCGCATGAGACAGATGCTACGTAGCCTTAAAACCTTGTGTTTGCCGAACACGACATTAAATCGATGGAAATTCAACATTCACGAAAAATGATAGAAATCAAGGGTTATTACTAGTCATCTAGAACACAATCTAAATCAAAGATCTCCAAAGATGGTTGATTATGCGTGAAAATTTAGAGTTCACATGACACAGATGCAATGAAGCCTTAAAATTAGGTCTTTGTCGAACTCCACATTAAATCAATGCTAATTCAACATTCACGAAAATCGATAGAAAATAAGGGGTTCTTGATAGTCATCTACAACATAATATAAATAAAATCTCTCCAAACATTGTTGATTATGGGTGAGAAATTGGAGTTCACGTGACACAGATGCAACAGAGCCTTAAAATCGGGTCTTCATTGAACTTGACATTAAATCGATGGAAATTCAACATGGAAGAAAAACCGATAGAAAATAAAAGTTCTTACTAGTCATCTACAACATAATCTAAATAAAAGTTCTCCAAAAATGGTTGATTATGTGTAAAAACGTGGAGTTCACATGACACAGAGGCAACATAGACATAGAATCAGGGCATCGCCGAACTGAAATGATGGAAATTCAACATTCACAAAAATCGATAGAAAATAAAGTTTCTTAATAGTCATCTACAACACAATCGAAATAAAATTTCTCCAAACATGGTTGATTATGGGTGAAAAATTGGAGTTCGTGTGACATAGATGCGACATAGCCTTAAATCAGGTCTTTGTCGAACTCAACATTAAATCGATGGAAATTCAACATTCATGAAACCGATAGGAAATAAAGGTTCTTACTAGTGATCTAAAAAAAAATCTAAATCAATGTTCTCCAAACATGGTTGATTATGGGTAAAAAATTGGAGTTCGCGTGACACAAATGCAACATAGCCTTAAAATTATGTCTTTGTCGAAGTCGACATTAAATTGATGAAAATTCAACATTCACGAAAACTGACAGAAAATAAAGGTCCTTACTAGTCATCTAAAACACAATCTAAATCAAATTTCTCCAAACATGGTTGATTATGGGTGAAAAATTGGAGTTCACGTGACATAGATGCAACATAGCCTTATAATCAGGTCTTCGTCGAAGTCGACAGTAAGTCGATGGAAATTCAACATTCACGAAAACCGATAGAAGATAAAGGTTCTTACTAGTCATCTACAAAACAATCTAAATCAAAGTTTTCCAAACATGGTTGATTATGGGTGAAAAGTTGGAGTTCCTGTGACACAGGTGCAAAGTAGGCTTAAAATCAGCTCTTCGTCGAACACGACATTAAATCAATAAAAATTCAACAGTCATGAAAACTGATAGAAAATAAAGGTTCTTAATAGTCATCGACAACACAATCTAAATCAATGTTCTCTAAAAATGGTTGATTATAGGTGAAAAATTGGAGTTCGTGTGACACATATATGATGTCGCCTTAAAATCAAGTCTTTGACGAACTCGACATTAAATCGACTGATATTCAACATTCACGAAAATCGATAGAAAATAAAGGTTCTTAATAGTCATCTAGAACACAATCTAAATCAAATTTCTCCAAACATGGTTGATTATGGGTGAAAAATTGGAGTTCGTGTGACATAGATGCAATGTAGCCTTAAAATTAGGTCTTCGTTGAACTTGACATTAATCGATGAAAATTCAACATTCACGAAAACTAATAGAAAATAAAAGTTCTTACTAGTCATATACAACACAATCTAAAGCAAAGTTCTCCAAACATGGTTTATTATGGGTAAAAAATTGGAGTTCGTGTGACACACATGCAACGTAGCATTAAAATTAGGTCTTCGCAGAATTTGACATTAAATTGATACAAATTCAACATTCACGAAAATCGATATAAAAAAAGGTCCTTAATAGTCATCTACAACATAATCTAAATCAAGTTTTTCCAAACATGGTTGATAATGGGTGAAAATTGGAGTTTGTGTGACACAAATGCAAAGTAGCCTTAAAATCAGGTCTTTGTCGAACTCAACATTAAACCGATGCAAATTCAACATTCACGAAAATCGATAGAAATTAAAGATTCTTAATAGTCATCTACAATAGAATCTAAATCAAAGTTCTCCAAACATGGTTTATTATGGGTGAAAAATTGGAGTTCGCGTGAGAGATGCAACGCAGCCTTAAAATTAGGTCTTCGCTAAACTCGACATTAAATCAATGGAAATTCAACATTCATGAAAACTAATAGAAAATAAAGGTTCTTACCAATCATCTACAACATAACCTAAATCATACTTCTCAAACATGGCTGATTATGGGTGAAAAATATGATTTCGCGTGATACTGATGCAACATAGCGTTAAAATCAAGTATTTGTCAAACTCGACATTAAATTGATGGAAATTCAACATTCACGAAAATAAATAGCAAATAAAGGTTCTTAATAGTCATCGACAACACAATCTAAATCAGGGTTCTCCAAACATGGTTTATTATGGGTGAAAAATTTGTGTTCACGTGACATAGAGGCAACGTAGACTTAAAATCGGGTCTTCATCGAACTCATTATTAAATCGACGTAAATTCAACATTCATGAAAATCGATAGAAAATAAAGGTTCTTAATAGTCATCTACAACACAATCTAAATAAAAGTTTCTAAACATGGTTGATTATAGGTGAAAAATTGGAGATCATGTGACAGATGCAACATAGGCTTAAAATCAGGTCTTCGCCAAACTCGACATTAAATCGATGTAAATTCAACATTCACAAAAAGTGATAGAAAATAAAGGTTCTTTATAGTCATCTACAACACGATCTAAATGAAAGTTCTCCAAACATGGTTGATAATGGGTGAAAAATTGGAGTTCACGTGACACATATGCAATGTAGCCTTAAAGTTAGTTGTTCGCCGAATTCAACATTAAATCGATGCAAATTCAAACATTCATGAAAATCGATAGAAATTAAAGGTTATTAATAGTCATCTACAACACACTCTAAATCAAATTTCTCCAAACATGGTTGATAATGGGTGAAAAATTGCAGTTCGCATGACAAAGATGCAACTTAGCCTTAAAATCAGGTGTTCGTTGAAGTTGTCATTAAATCAGGGTAAGTGCACCTCTCTGTGACACAATTTAGGTGCCAAATTGAAAAAATGTTCAAAAAAAGCCTAAAATAAGCCATTTGGCATGCGCTAAATGGGAAAGTAGACATAAAAATAAAAAATCAGGTTACAAACCCTCATTTCTTTTCAACCTAGAACTTGAGAAAGAGGATTTTAGGTTTGCAACTCACGCTTGCCAAATCTCGTCCATTGTTTGCATCCTTAGCTTGCCATTTTCCACGAGGATGCTGCCAACATGTCAGAGAGGTCGAAGATTGCAAAGAGGTATATATTTTTTTTGTATTTATTTTGAATTTGATTTAGAATGCAAATTTAAATAAGTTTTTATAATAAAACTTTGTTCTAATTCTCAGGGAATGAATCTCCACCTCAAAACAATGAGAATTCACAATCAGCCCCTCATGAAGAGCCTCTTATACATGAACAACACGAAACTCCTCCATCGATTCATAGGCATCATCAAGGAACACAAAATAATATTCAAAATGAAATTGAAAACAATAAAAGAGACATTGAACAATTAATTTCAAAGATTAACTGAGCATGTTGAAACCCACCCTTATGAGAGGGATTGTTGAATTATTGAAGTCAGTTGTAACTCATGTAGGAGAAATGAGCGAGCAAATGGATTTTTTGGTCAAATAAGAGGCATGAGATTAGACAATTTTATGCTAGTGATTTTTCATATGTATATGTCAAAAAAATTTTTTTTAGCAAAGTCGACTTGTGTGCCCTATTTATAGACCCGAGAACTAATGATCCTTTGTCTCATGCATGCAGGAGGTTCCCCATCCATTGGTGCCACCATGAGTTAATTAAAAACAAATTTTGGGAGTGGTGGTGGATGATATTTGACCAACCTCCATGCAATAACCATGAGGTGCCGCAATACTTTTTGAGAAAACTCTATTGCGAGTTTGTTCTCAATAAAATGCCAAACTATTTTGACATCTTAGACTTTCAGGGTAGAGGTGTGGGCTCCACACATTATAGACCTGTTGCATGATGTAATCCACAGTTGGCACCGGGAGCCTTGGCCAAACCCATGGTGGAGCATGTCGTTGTTCCTTCCATTGTTAAGGACAATGTAGAGGTAAACATGCTGAAGTCAATTGACTCACTCACCCAAACCATTTTAGAGTGTGCGAGTCCTCTAGTAGCGCTCGGTGTGGAGGGGACGTGTAGGCCCTGAACTCCACCCCACCATTGTGGCGCTTGTGGTGTTGTTTGCACATACGATTATCAGAGTGCTTGTGATGCAACTACACAACCTACATCAGTTGCAAAGGTGATGACTTTCACAGATGATATTCTGAATGATACATTCAACATTGGCACACAGGTAAAATTTAACAAGTTATTTTAATGTTGTTTATTAATTTATATTTTGAAATTTAATAATAATTAAATTAGTAGAATTTTGATATGATGAAATTTCAGGGTATCACTGTTCATGAGGCATGCTCTATTTCTACAGACCCTTATACATTCTCGATGATGAGTCCACAGGTATGCAACTAGTATTAAAGATATTATTATTTCATTTGAACAGTTGAATGTTATATTTGAATGTTTGTCTCATAACATGCTTTTGATTTGAAACATTTTCTTGGTGCACCTTCTTCCTCCACATCTGGCGATTCATTTCCTCAAACAACATACACTCAAGTAGCCTTTATTCATTAATGGTGTTGTAAATCTATGTTAGCTAGTTTTCGTAATTTTGCATATATACAAATCTAAAAAAATGATGAGAAACACAAACATTGCATTTGTATTCTTTGATGGTGTCACATTATGCTCTCCTAACTCACTTTTTTTTCATTTATTCCTTCCTAATCCCATACAATTAACATTTAATAGTTCACCCTATTTTCCATGATCCCCTCCTAGCCCATCCCACTAATATCTTCTAGTCCATGCGATGTGTCACTATGTCCTTCTACTCCCATCTTATTGTACCCATTATTATTTCACCCTAGATGTTCCATGATCCCCTATGTTCCTTTATATCATCCTATGTTATACCTTATTTATCCACGTTTCATCCTAGATAACTCTTCTCTATTATTGCTACACACAAGTCAAGTTCACACTTCATGTACTATACTCAAACCCTAGACACCTCCTAATTCACCCTATATTGCATTATTCCCTAATAATCAAATCCCATTAACCTCTAATTTTCCACCCTATATTTTGTTAGCCCATCCTAGCCCATCCCATCAATCTATACTAGTCCATCCTATGTTCCATTAATCCCTTTGGTGCAAGGGCACGACTATTTTCTATGTCTCTTCATTAAGTGTCATATAGGCAAGGTGTGTTAGGATGTTTGAGTTGAGTTCTTGAGTCTTAATAAGGTCCAATGTGCCCATTCTATTGTAATTGATCTACATTGAGGGGCTTTTGTATTCATCCTGTAAGGTTTACAAATCACGTGGAAGGAATTGTCAAAGTTGACAAGGGGTCTCAAGGTAGATAAGATGATGTTTTCTTGAGTAAGTCATGATTTATTAGTTGAAGAAGGTCTCATTAGACTACTTGTAATAGTTTAGGTGTTTATAAGAGAATCTAGGAAACAATAAAGAGTCAAAACTTGAAAGTGCCAAATTTGTGAGTTGCATAAATGCAACAAATTTGTAAAGCAAAGATCATGAGAGGTTTAAAAAGTAGTTGTAAGGTAGTTGGGAACTGGTTTAAAAATGCATGATAACTCATTTTGTAACGTTGGCTTGAAGTTTGAAGCATTGGCATTAAGAATATATTTGATTTTCATCATTTTTTTGAGTTTTTTTTTCATTTTTCAGGCTTGTGCGAGCCCGTACAGCTTGATTGTGCCATGTAAATCATTTTAATTTGTGGTGGAAGGTGTTAAAAATATTTTGGAATAGGTTTGAGGGAGATCCACTGTGATTTGTGGTAAATATCCTTGTTTTCCTGTGATAGGCCGATGACACATTGTTTGAGGGTTTTGTAACCAAAATCATGATTTAGGGGCCCTTACATTGACTATAACTATTGTAACTAGTGTAATGGGCCCTAGGGAGTTTGAGTAGGTTGTAGGTTGCATGATTAGAATTGTGGAGAAGGAACTAAGGAGATAAACCTGTTGTCTTGATGAGTTTTTTGAAAAAAAACACATGAAGATGGAGCCTTGGGTCTAGGGTTTGTGAAAATCAATGAGAGTGTGGAGTTTTTTCCAACTTTTGAGCATATTGGGGTCAGAATATACATGTCTGAGTTAGTGGCATGGTTTGCTAGGTTGTGCAAGTGGGACTTTGAATAAAACCCTCTTGACTTGGCATAAAATTGAGGGTTTTGGAGTTTGCTATGTTGGAGGTGTCAACCCTGGGTGTTGATTGTGGTTTTAGAGGTTTGAGGGCATAGGAAATGTTACCCCAAGGTTTCAAGGGTCGGTGTAAAGTTTAAAAGTATGTTGCTTTGTAAATTTGGCCTAATTCATGGCCTAGGACAGCGTTGAGGGTCTAATTTCAAGGGATTGGTCCAAAAGACTTGTATTTGGTTAAGAGATGTTGTATAACTTCGAAATGGGTATCTAAATCCACCTTCTGATTGTCAAGTGATTTTGAAAGCATGAGAGTTAAAAACCAAAACCTGAGTTTGCACTACTGCTAGGTTGCATGGGTGAAAGTGAGAAATTACACTCTCGATTGTTGTCAAGCTCTGAGGATTGTTTGGATTACTCTAATAGGCCATTTTAATCTTGTTAGATGCCACTTGAATGCAAGTTGTCACTTTGAATGAGTTTGAGCCCCCTCTTTGCATCATCCTTCCATTCCCATCCCATTAACCTCTTTTATTTCACCTTATGTTCCATTATCCCTTCTTGGTCTTTATATCAACATGATACCTGAGATATTGTTTCATTTACATTTGTTGACAAGAGACAACCTTGGTGATGTTGGTGGCACGATGGACCATGAAGGTATGGAATAGACTAGTCGATTTGACATTATATTTGCTCTTTTATGGTCTATTATAGAAAATTTTCATGATACTTTTATGTAATTTAATTTCTATCTTGATGGTTGCTACAGGTGGTTGTCACCCTAGATCGTGGATGTGGTGATGCTGTAAATGTGCATGATGACTATGTATGTGATAAGTGATTATATATTTCATTATATGCCATTCCACAATTCAATTTCTATGCATTAACATCTTTATTTTTAATTGTATTAGTTGAAGGTCTAGAGTGAGGAGAGGAGGACTAGCGAGCATGGTCGAAAGACAAAAGAATCAATAGTCACTCCATCCAGTCGAATTTCGAAGGTAGCACATGATCTATTTCCTTCCCCTAGATGGAAATGACTATGTATTAGGGTTGTTTGTTGTATGTCTATGGCATTTTGGAACATATGTTTTGTACTATCGATATATACGTGATATTTTATGTCCATATGGCTCCTTTGTATTAAGCCTGCATGGTTTTTTTGGAGACAATACTTTTATCAATATATATCATTGTATAGCCTTTCGAATTTTTGATTAAAGAAAATCTTATTTTGCTATTGCCATTCTTGAATGATGTTATCATGCGTATTGTGTAAATTGTATGCTTGAATGTTGTAAGCATGGATTTTGTTTACATATAATGCTTAATTAATTACCGTCGAATGCTGAATAAGCCCCATCTAAAGCGTATTGTGTAAATAAGCTCCATTCGTGGTGGTTTGTATATTTTGGAATGCTTGAATTACTTGTGCTTCACTTATTCACATGTATGCTTCATTTATTCACATGTATATTTCACCTATATTGTGTGTATTCACGTGTATGCTTCATGCTTCCAATGCATAACATCAAAAAAAATTTGGAGAAAAAATTGACAAACTAAAAGTATAAGAGTTTTTGAAAAAAACGAGAAAAATTATAGAATAAGAGATAAATTTTTGTTTTTAATAAATTGAAAGGTATCTCCACAACATATAGAGATATAGAGAGCAAATAAAATAAATATTTTAACTAATGAATTGTAAAAAATGGATTTTTGTAGTTTATATTCATATCGTTGATTACATTGCATTGCACATCTTTCAAAGTCAAAGCATTACTTCAATTTGCATAATTAATAACTAGATGTTGATAGATGACAAATTTTCAATTACAATATAGTTTGTACAAAGTCCACCTAAGCAGTTATGTAATTTTCTTCACATTGCATAGCTAATAACTAGGATCAGCTGCCAATTGCATTTTCTTATCATGGCATTCTATGAGACCAAATTTCTTTGAGGTATTTTTTCAAATAGTTCACTGTCGTGTCTATGTTACCACATTTTTCATACATGTCTACTAAACAATCTTATCAAATAGTTCACTGCCTTGTTGCTATGGCTAAAAGCCTAAAACAAGTGATTTTGAACAAGCTATGGATGCTTCAAAAAAATATACCAAAAACATAATAGTAAGCAATAGCATAGACAAGGCAATGAGTTGTTTGAAAAAATGCATCAAATAAATGTGGTGATGGAATGCCATGACAAGCCATAGACAAGGCAGTGAACTAGTTCAAAAGATGCCTCAAATAAATTTGGTCTCATGGTGACAGAATACCATGACAATTAAATTGCTTTTGATTGTCATGGAATTCCATCACCATGAGACCTCATTTTTTGAGGCATTTTTTCAAAGAGTTCATTGCCTTTTCTATGCTACCATATTTTTCATACATGTTTATCAAAGCATTATATCAAACAGTTAATTGCCTTGCTGCTATGGATAAAACCCTAAAATATTGATGCACTAGTGGAGGTCCTGTAATCTCACTAAACACAATTCCAATCATTAATCACAATCCTCAAGTCACAAATCCTCATAGCTATGGATTATTATGACATTCCATCACCATGAGACCATGCTTCTTTGAGACATTTTTTCAAACAGTTCATTGCCTTGCTTATGCTACCACATTTTTCGTACATGTTTACCAAAACATTTTATCAAAAAGTTCACCACCTTGCTGCTATGGCTAAAAGCCTAAAATATGTGAGTTTATTGAAAATATTATTCCCGCAACTCATAAAACCTTTCCAATTCATCAAACATGCTTAAAAGAATCTGCACATGCTTAAAAGTCCATCACAAACTGCTGCCCCAAAGGATTTCAACAATTTCCACTCTTAAACCACTGAATTTCACCAAAACTCATCAAATTGCCAACTAGGGTATCACACCAAACCACTCAACTCATCACCCCTACTCTAGAAACCATGCAAATATGTTCTCTACCCCTAATTATGTCATTCCATTGAGTTACAGTAGGATACAATGGGTGGAATGGATAAAAAGTCATTTTTACACACTCAACTACTTGCATTTGACAATTTTTTTTCCCAAATGAGAAATCGCCAGCATGGGAAAAGACTTCTGAAATAGAAAAAATCGAGAGAGGTTATTTTAGAGGGGTATAACATGATCCCATAGGCTCATATGAGAAGTTTATAAGCGTCACAGTGTCTGTATACGAGCATGCTGAAGTTTGCAGCCATTTTGCACTTTGAATCCTTAAGAGATCGATCCGGTTGAATGTAGATCATAGTGATTCCTTGTGTTTCAGTGCAAAACAAGACCATGTCTAGCATAAATGTATCCACTCAAATTCATTAGAACAATCCGTTTGGTTACACGAGCTACAGAACGAAAATTGCACCACTTTGCAACTTTGAACTATTTGCATTTGACAATTTTTTCTCCAAGTGAAAATTTGCCACCACAAGAAAATGCCTCTGAAATAACAAAAATCGAGAGAGGTTATTATAGAGCAGTTCAATTTGATCTCATAGGATTAGACGAAAAGTTTTCAAGCGTCATGGTATGCAAATAATAGCATGCTAAAGTTTGCAACCATTTTGCACTTTGGACCCTTAAAGTATTGATCCTGGTTGAACGTAGCTCAGAGCGATTCCATGTGTTTGGGTATGAAAGAGGACCTTGATTAGTATAAACATACCTATTCAGAAATGTTGGAATAGTTCGTTTGGTCACACAATTTGCAGAACAAAAGTTGCACCACTTTGCAACTTTCAACTACTTGCATTTGACATTTTTTCCCCAAGTGAAAATTCGCCACCACAGGAAAATGCTTTCGAGATAGAAAAGACCAAGAGAGGTTATTGTAGAGGGGTCCAACACACTCTCATAGTATTAGATGAGAAGTTTCTAACCATCATGGTATCCGAGTAATAACATGCTGAATTTTAAAGTCATTTTGCACTTTGGACCCTTAAGGGATCGATCCGGTTGAATGTAGCTCAGAACAAATTCTTTATGTTTGGGTGCAAAAGAGGACCATGCCTAGCGTAAGCATACCCACTTAGATGCGTTGGAATAGTGAGTTTGGTCATACGAGCTACAGAACGAAAGTTGCGCCACTTTGCAAATTTCAACTACTTCCATTTGACAATTTTTTTCCCAAGTGAAAATTCACCACCACAGGAAAATGCCTCTAAGATAGAAAAAATTGAGAGAGGTTATTGTAGAGGGGACCAAGGCGATTTCTTAGGATCAGACGAAAAGTTTCTAAGCATCACGGTATCCAAATAATAGCATGCTAAAATTTCCAATCATTTTGCACTTTGGATCCTTAAGGGATTGATCCGGTTGAATGTAGCTCAGAGCGATTCTGCGTGTTTGGGTGCAAATGAGGACCATTCCTAGTGTAAACATACCTATTCAGACACATTGGAATAGTTTGTTTGGTCTCATGAGCTACAGAACGAAAGTTGCACCACTTTGCAACTTTCAACTACTTGCATTTGACACTTTTTCCATCAAGTGAAAACTAGAAACCATAGAAAAATGCCTCCAAAATAGAAAAAACCGAGGTTATTTTAGAGCGGGTCCAATGTGATATTGTAAGATCAGATGATAAGTTTCTAAGCATCATAGTATTCAAGTAATAGCATGCTGAAGTTTGTAGTCATTTTGCACTTTTGACCCTTAAGGGATCAATCCAGTTGAACGTAGTTCAAAGCGATTTCGTGTGTTTGGGTGTGAAAGATGACCATGCCTAGCGTAAATATACCCACTCAGATGCATTGGAATAGCCTGTTTGGTCAAACGTGTTGTAGAACGAAAGTTGCACCACTTTCCAACTTTCAACTATTTGTATTTGACAACTTTTTTTCCAAGTGAAAATTTGTCACCACAGGAAAATACCTCCGAGATAGAAAAACCCGAGAAAGGTTATTGTAGAGGGGCCCAACATGATCTCGTAGGATTAGACGAGAAATTTCTAAGCATCACAATATCCGAGTAATAACATGATGAAGTTTGAAACAATTTTGCACTTTGGACTCTTAAGGGATTGATCCGGTTGAACGTAGCTCAGAGAAATTCCGCGTGTTTTGATGTGAAAGACAACCATGCTTAGTGTAAATATACCCACCTAGATAGATTGGAACAATCCGTTTGGTCACAAGCTACAAAACAAAAGCTGCACCACTTTGCAACTTTCAACTACTTGCATTTGACAACTTTTTTCCCAAGTAAAAATTTGCCACCACAGGAAAATGCCTCCGAGATAGCCTAAACCGAAAGAGGTTATTGTAGAGGGGCCCAACATGATTTTGTAGGGTTAGAGGAGAAGTTTCTAAGCATCACGGTATCCGAGTAATAGCATGCTAAAGTTTGCAGCCATTTTGCAATTTGGACTCTTGAGAGATCGATTCAGTTGAACGTAGCTCAGAACAATTCCACGTGTTTGGGTGTGAAAGAGGACCATGCGTAGCATAAACATACCTATTTGGACATGTTAGAATAGTCCGTTTGGTCACACGAGCTGCAGAATGAAAGTTGCACTATTTTACAACTTTCAACTACTTGTATTTGACACTTTTTCCATCAAGTGAAAACTGGACACCACAGGAAAATGCCTCCGAGATAGCAAAAATCGAGAGAGGTTATTGTAGAGGGGCCCAACGTGATCTTGTAGGTTTAGACATAGATTTCTTAAACACCATAGTTTATGAGTAATACCCCGTCAAAGATTGTTGTCTTTTTGCACTTTGGACCCTTAAGAGATCGAGTTGGTCGAATGCATCTCAGAACGATTGTGCTTATTTTTTATGGAATTAGGTGGGTAGAAGAATTATCTCCATTTTAGTTTTTGTTTGGTTGGATTTCAAGTGATTTTTTGCATTTTAGAAGCCAATTACTAAGGGTCGATCTGTATACCCTATTTTAAGGGTTTTGAGTGCATTAAAATGTCATATTAAGCCTTCCACCCACTATATGCTTTTGTAACTCGATGGAAAGACTAAGTTAGGGTTATAAAACATGTATACAAAGTTTTTTGTGCAAAAGAGGCAAATAGAGGGTTTTTAGGTGATGCCCTAGATGTCAAATGGTGCATTTTTGAGTGGAAAATAGTGGTTTAGTGCTAGGGTTTGAGGAAATCTTTGGGGGCAGCGATATCTCTTCAACTTTTAAGATTGTGTAGACCTTTTTGAAGGCGTTTTAGACTTTGGTTGGCTATGGGAATTTTTGGAGTATGGTACTTCAATAAACCCTTGCCTAACTTGTGAATGAAGAGGGTTTTGGGGTTTGTTATGTTAGAGGGCTTATCACGTCCTAAAAGTGGAGAAATTGGTGGTTTGACAGAGTGGTTAATGTCGCCCAATGGTGGTTTGGTAGACTGGTTAATGCTTCCCAATGTAAAAAAGTGCAATTTTTTACTCCAACATTTATAACGAGTTTGAAAATTGGTTGGAGTCAGTTGTAGGAGGTTGGTCTATGAGCCCTGTTTCAAGGGTTCGAGTGCATTTAAAATGGTGTTTTAAGCATTCCACTCACTGTATGATGTTGTAACTTGGTGGACAAGCTTAGTTGAGATAGATAAACATGTATGCATTGTTTTCTTGAGCAGGGGAGGTGCGCATACTGATTTTTGGTGATTCCCTAGGTGGCATTTGGGGTGTTTTTACATGAAAAAGTGAGGTTGAACAACGTTGTTTTCAAGTTTTTAGCAAGTTGCTCCAAAAGAGTCTTAGGTGGAATTGAGGTATGTCAGAGATGACCTACATTACATCAATTTCTATGAGGCATACGCTGCACCTACCTTGTCAACCCTACATAATTGGCAAGTCAGTGAGCTCACTAGTTTGCCAAGCTCACTAGCTTGCCAATTCAATAGGATTGACAAGGTAGGGGCAATAAAATATGTCTTTCTAAAATTATATTAGACATTATTTCATTTTACTCATAAATCCACATGTTTTTCCTTGAAGACAACTTTAAATGTAAACCATGAAGCATTACAACTAATTTTAAATGTAATATACATTATTAATTGAGGCATATATTAAGGAATATACACATTTGCATGTATTAATTTCTTATAATTTTTGTATATGAAAAAATACACTAACTCAATGATAAATATTACAATAGTTATGGAAGAACATGTTGAAAATCTTTCCATTTGTCAGTACTTGTAGCAATACATGCAAGGAAATAATCCTCCCATTTGCAACATAGATGATGATATATATTGTACAAGAAGAAACAAAAGGAGTTGCTGCCCAGTTTTGTTTCTCCAATCCACCTCAGCTGGCCCAGTTATTTGCATTCCAAAATGCTTAAAAAAATGTACATCCCCTGCTCCCTATGAAACACATGGGTAGTAGCCTCTCTGTGGTTGTGTACTCTCATAGGAATTTTTTCAACAAAAAACCTGCAAAAGCCTATCAATCTTAGGCATGGATTCACATAAAAATCATTAAAAGAGAAATAACTAAATAATGTCAGTCATACACCTGACGAGACCTACTATCACCTTCATGCATGCTAGATAAGGAGGTCGATTGAAGGTCCTACAATGGTGATCTGGCCCTTCGCTACTTTCTCATCTCTCGATGATCCTACATATAAATTTCAAATATATCACTAACATAATTAACATAAAACATGTAGCATATAAGAATCCAATAAATCTATGAGATGGAAAAAAAGAGAAGATGTTGGCAACTAAAAAATTCACCAGCAACCGATGTTTCTCATACCACTGAACACTTGCACCACCAACTGATGTTGTTCTTTTCTTAAACTGACAAACTTTAGTATTACCTACAGTCACAATTAGAAAAGGATCAATGACAATCGTAAATGCATATGACATCAAACACTAATAGGGAATATGGTGCATAGCATATTGTCCTCCGTTTTCCAAGTTGAGTCTAGTTAGGATGAATGAGTCAAGATAATGTCAAACAAGGTTTGAAAGTCATTTAATATGGTAAACTGATCCATTCCTCTCATTGTGGGCACTATAACTTGAGGAGTGGGTCTGAAACATCAATAAACTAGCGTGGTAATGTGGATTTTATGCAGGGGAGGTCGAGTGTTCTATTGGGCATGAAGCCCTAGAGTGAAAATTTGTGTTTTCGAAGTGAAATAGTGAGTTTTTGAGATAGTAAAATGTGTAAAAATGTTGTGCAACATTATTTCTTGATGAATTAAGTTTGGGAAAGGGTATTTAGACCTGTTTGAAGTATTGACAAGTTTTGGTGAGGGCTGGATGTGTGATTTTCAATAAGCCCTACGTTATTTGGCTTAAAAGAAGGGTTTTGTGATTCAATGCTTGGAATTATCATTGTTTGAGGGTAAATGGTGGATTATTCAGTTTGGACACAGGTAGAAGAATGCCCAATTGAATTTTGAGTGAAAGGGAAAGCTTAAAGTAGAGTCCCTTTGGAAAAGTGACCTAATTTGGGTGAAATTGAGTGGTTTGAGTGGGAAAATGATAGGAAACTTGGGGGCTACAAAGATCTTCTATCCTTTTGAGTTTGTGCAGGTCTTTTATGAAGTGTTTGGAGGTATTGGATTGATTAGGAAAGCCTTGAAAGATTGTTTTTCAATAAACTCCCATGTAAAGAGCAAGAAAAGAGGGTATCATGGTAGGGTGGTTTGGGAAATGTGTCTTTGCAAAGTAATTGTGGAATTTGGGGTTTTGTTCGCTGGTGAGTGCTACCCAATCAAAATTTGGGTGAAAATGAATTTTTAAGGTTTAGATCCTTTGGAAAAGTGACTTATTTGGGGGTCAAAAATGGTAAAAATCCTGATTGCAAGGTGTTGGTCCAAAAGAGTGATATGTCCATTTGAGATATGTTTGGAATGAGTGTAATGGGTATCTGAAACCGTAAATGGTTTGTGTCTTTGTTAAGAGGGTCGATAGTTATGCCCTAGTTTTGGTGTTTGGACATGTACAAAGAAATTAGGTTGAAATAGTGAAGAGTTGATGAAAAAGAGTTTTTAGGGAAAAATGTTGGTTTGAGTTGGATGAAATTGTGTTTGTAATTAGTTAACCTCCCTATTATTGATCAAAATACCAACTTAAAGGTGCTCAGTAGAGAGTAGCATATAACCATCATTTTGCTTATGTACATTAATGCAATTTTGCTAACCCTTATACAATCAAACTTAAACGCTTGAAAGAAAGCAATGATCAATAACATTAATTTACAAATTCAATGTGCATACTTACAAATCAATCCAAGGAACCATTCGGGTCTGCTCTACTATTTATTGTGTCAAGTATTGCCTCGTGGTCAGACTCACGCACTTTCCACAAGTTCTTGTTCGCAGGTCTACCCTTATATTTGGTCAAATGAACGTCAATGGCAACAACAAGGTTTGAGTAGTGAAGAATCTTCCAATGTGTGTCGAAGTCCTCAAACAACCAAACTACAACATTCTTAACTGGATACCTTCGAAGCCATGTTCCAGTAACAACCACCAAACCAATATAATATTATATGTTTTCTACGTCTATAATTGGGGCCTCTAATTTTTTTTGGCCTCGATACAATGACACAGGTAATAATTTGTACCCTCTTCATTGTCTTCATCTGCAATCACCACATAAACGTGCCCTACATTGATATGTTCATCTTGTTAGATGTATTTACTGAGCATCATAATAAAACCTGTAAGTAAGATATATTACCTGGTTCTAGTAGGTCTGATACATGATCAAAGTCAATGGATGATTGCATCTTCGTGATTTGTAGAGCCTTCGGGAGATGATAAGTGTCAAGTGTGGTTAGAATTCTTATAGACCATTCGTCAACCACTTTGTTGACTCACACTCATTCCATGCTTGAAGTGAAAATGCAGAACAAAAGAATGCCATCTTCCGCATATGGATAGTCCATGTACCTGCATTGGAGCTTCTAAAAGAGTGTAGCTCTCTCGATCCTATTAGTGTACAACAATCCTCATATTTTTTAATGCTAGTATCATCTACTAAATGAAAAAATCTATGAACTAAAGACTTACCTTCACAACTTGGACCCATTGCACCATTTCACTAGTGGACAATTGATCTTGCATCTGTCAACTTTACACTGTCTTTGTATTTTAACTCTTCTCATGCTAGGACTCTTTTGATACACACACCTGCTCCATCATGCTCCCCCTTTCCATGCCCGACCTCTGAGAAGTTTCACACATGCTAAACACCACTGATCCTATGCATCCTTCTCAACCAGTAAAACATTCTGGCATTCTTGAATTGTGATGTACAATTATTTGACCATATGATATGCTAACTAACTGATATGCCCTTGCTAGCCAGATCAACATAGAACATATGAAAGCAACCTTGCACAAACTCTGTAGAATGTGTGTGATCATCACTGATATAAAAGTGATACTCCCTCAATACTTGCCTATTTTCCTCTGTACTATCATTTGCATGAATGAATGCTATATGCACAAATATACTAACCTATGTGGAGTTGTACTGTGATTGCACATTGTTCTGTGGCTGTAGTGTGTAGTTCTCAGCTAAGTCGACAACTGAAACAATATGACGAAGTGGAAATGTGTCCTTGCATAACTTAAAACTGTGAGCCCAACAATTGTGTTCTATGTGTATGCCTTGCATACTCATAAACCAGCTGATCACATAAAATGCCCATAAACTGATACACTAGAATCTTATCACTGACCAATTCATACTTCTTTCCCATATTTTAGATTGTATGCCATTGTGTTATATTTTCCAAATTCCACAAGTTTGTATCCAATTATGTGTGTACTAGTCATGTGTTGGCAAATTGGAAAATGTTGCATGCCACCACAATGATCACATGTGCCATCCAGACATGAATTCTTGTAAAAAATTTAACCATCCTCTCTTTCACATAAATGGAAGACAAATTTTCTTGAGGATTTAGGTGGAGGCATTATGTTACATTCCTACAAAACATTGTCAATATGCATATCTACACATATATGTCGATAAACATCACAATGGTTAGAAAACTCAATATGAACCCTAAAACAACAAGTAGTGCGTGTTTGATTTATTTTGACATAAAAATGCTTTAGAATTTCAAAATACCTTTAACATATTTTAATTTCATAAAACTTCTATACAAAATCAATAAAAAATTGGGTTTGAGTGGTATCTAAATAATGCATTGGATGTGGCTCATGGATTTTACTACCAATTTTCCTTCTTACAAAATCTTTTTGATTATGAGAGGTCCTTGTGTTATCCTTCCAATAATTCACAATTAAAGATCTCAAGCCTTGAGCAATTCTTGTATCTTTCCGTGGCACTCTACCCGAGAATGCCCATAACTCATTGTTATTTGGATCCTCCACTCTTTCATGCTTTCCTTTGGCTCTCATTAGAGATGATCTACTTATTTTCAAAGACTTACTTGCCTTTGTAAGGTTCACTTTGTTCCTTGTTTGACTGCTTAACAGTGTTGTTGTCATCACACGTCGTGTGGCACAACTATCCTTCGTGCATGAGGTAGAACCCACACTCTCGTATGCACTCATCAAGTTATTTACAATAGAATTTTCACCTGAGTCATTCAAAAATCTTAGCCCAAGAGCCTTCATGGTAGACCTAAATTTGAGCTGCCTCATCATTTCAACAAATAGTTGGCATCTTCCACCCTCACTTAGCTTCACAAAAAATAAACTCAATATCGTCTGTGCATATCTTTGACATGTACATTTTGGAATCTTATTAGGCATCCATTTCAAAACATTGGAATCAATATCAATAAAAAATGTAGGTTTTCTATGCAAAAATCTAGGAGTTCTCAATGTAAATTTGTGTCAATATTAGGAAGGTCAACAACATCGGGGATAAATAGTGTACCTTCAATCGAAGGTGCAATTGATGACATACCTTGAGATTGACATGTAAATGATGTTGTACCTCCAACTCGAGATATCATTTGTGGAGTGCCTTCAAATAGAGATTTGTTTGCTGATGTGCTTTCAAAATGCAATGTTGTTGATGGTGTGTCTTCAATTGGAGATGTGATTTCCGATGTACTTGGAAAAACACATGTTGTTGCCGATGTGTCTTCAACTAGAGATGTGCATTGAGATTCACCTATGGTTGACGATGTGCCCCCAACTTCGGTATCCATTCCTATACTTCCACGAACTTTCCTCATTTGTGCCCTTTGTTTTGGCAATTTGACATCTCTCTTAGATTGCATGAGAATTTTTGGCTATATGGGCTGCAATTCTTTGGCCTCATGAGCTACATTTTTTGATTATCTTCTCCTTGCATTTTAATTGCACGTTCTTTTGGTATTAGAGGCTTCGATCATTTCCTCAGGATGACATTGAATGGTACATGTTCACAAACACACCTAGAACCACAAACACACATAGAACAAAAGTAAGGAATGCATTTTATGAAAATATTGATATCATTGATTACATTGCATTAAATATGAAACACACCAAAGAATTGTATGAAAGAAGGAAGCGAGCTATTTGGAATTATTAAACATGTCTATGCTAGACAATTATTTTTATATCATGGAGTTAGATGTCTGTAGGGTTAGATATTAGAGTAGAGATGTTGACTGTGTTTGAAGAGTTGGCAAAGTAGCTAGAGGTTGATGTAGTACATGTAGGGATCCACAATGAACTTGTTCAAAAATTTAGAGGAAGGCTCTTTAAAGACTTACACACACTCTTTCAAAATTTCATCAAAGGAAATAGGCTTCTAAGGACTCCAAACCACACTAAGGTATAAGGGCTTTGCATGAGCCTATTAAGGCATCTAACAAGATTAAAATAATAAACCAAACACAAGTTGATTTACCAAGAAACACAATTTTTGATGCAGAGAGGGGTGGAAACCATTCAATACATCAAATCAATGAGAATCAATAAGATTCCAAAGCAAAATCAAATGTTCAACTGAAAATCCCAACTTCTACCAAGCTTTCCCTTGTAGCATAGGTAACTCGGTTCTGTTGATGGCGAAAATGACACAAACAACGTTAAACAAAATATCTTCTACTCTATTTCTCCTGAAAAAGAAAGACAACATATAGTGGCCTAACTCCCAAGGTCTTGGTAGTTGGTTCTCAACAGTCTGGTGTCACTCAATTTGTCCATGCAACTATAATATTCAAGGGGCCTTTGTTGGTAAAAAGGAATGTAAGCAATGACAGATTCATCAATCTATTCTTAAAGAAAAGGGGGGTTTTAAAAGAAAAAGAAAAAGATAGATCAGGGCATACATTAGTGAAACATGAATAAAAATGATCTAATATTCAGACATATATTTTCAACAAAGAATGTTCCTCCAATAGATCAAGAAAACCATAACATGATGCAATTTACAAAACAATCCATACTATTGCATGCATGTATGGTGCTTAGTTTAACCATCACAATCACACACCATAATACTTTATAGATTAAAAAAGAACAAACTCTCATTCATTGCTAAAATCATAGATCAACAAACATTCAACAATTCAATCCATAGATAATTTAATGAAATAATGTTTAAATTTGGCTCCTTCTATTAATTCTCATCAAATAAGAAACAATTATGCTCCAAAAAAATCACTGGAATACAAACAGATTATGATTCATTAACCTCATCCAGTAAACTCAATTCCAACACAATACTATGTAAAAACTTATATTTGTATTTGACTATAAGTAAAAATAATAAAGTGTCTTTGCAAAGCTATAAAATTCATATCTCCTACTATTAGGTGGCTAATTCTTATTCTCATCAGCTGACCCTTACAATATGATACCATAAAAGTATATATAGACGCACAAAGCATAAAATTCTCTCAATCAAAATTGAGATCCATAATTTTAGGAACTGAAACTTTCTTGGAAACTTAGACCGGCTGATCTCCAGTTCCAACGTTAATTACAAGAGAGAATAAAAGAAAAGGGGAAAAAAGTCATGTGCCCAAAAGACTGCCACTCATCCTTGCGTAGTTTGCTCCAGCATTTATTCATCATAACTGGAGAAGACCTGTTGAAGAATATCCACATCTGGCCCATCAATCTAGCTGTCCTCAAATTGAATTCTCTTCAATTCTGTAGAAGCAAACTCCTTCATGTCTTTCAACTTAGTCAACTCCTTTCTCGTAGCCTTCACTCATTCCCTAACATCCATCAATCTATCCAATAATAGATACTCTCCATCATCCTCTTTTTGCATAATTTCTTGAAATCTATTATCCCATTTTTCCTTTAACTGACTTAAAGTCAAGCCCTCTTTAACCGATATATCAACATTAACTAGAACTACAATAGCTTCTAGTTCATCAAGTTCATTAAAATCCTTACTAGCATCTTGGACTTCATTCCTATGCATGTATATAAAATTAGATCTAAGCCAGATTATGCTAGAGGCCTTTTCCAAGAAGTCTGCATTGTCTTCTTCAAAGATTGACTGCTCAAGCAGAGTAGACTTTGGAAATTTATTGATGTCCTTTATTTTCTAAACATATCCTCTATATTCTTCCTCTTGCTATTCCAATGTTTCAGCATGGTGCTTCATCTCTTCTATTAGCTCTAATTTCATCTTGTGAATCTCAAAACTGTTTACTAGCACCTCACCTACCTCCTGGTTAAGCTTATCCGTCCACCTGTCCATCATCCCAACCTTATTATTTACTTGTACCAGATCATCCACCTCTCTTTTTTTGAGCAACACTGGTGTTTCTAAGGCAGCAAGTTGTGATCTAGGATCAAAAATATCCTTCAAAAAGGTGTGTAGTTGATCCAATTGAGCTTTGAGCTCATCCTTTCTCTGCTTTTCCTTCATCGACCTTGACTTAGTGGATGATGCTACAACATCAATCAGGTTCTTTTGCTGATTTCTTGTAGGCCTTTCCAAATTGACAGTGCATAATTGATAATTAGTGACCTGCATATCTCCCACATCCTTATCCACTATTGGTATTGCATCTCTTCTTGTGCATCCTTTTCTGATAAGGTCTCATCAGAATCTGTTTCAATATCATGGATCTCCATCTCTACTTCTTTTCCCTTTAAGGTTTCAGCTATATCATGAAGAGTCCCTTTAGGCATCTCTTCACCTTGTTGCTCTATAAGAGGGACTTGAGCAGATGATTCACCCATCATTGATGCTAAAGCCATAGGTACTGTTGGGGCATCCTCCTCATGTATTCCAGGAAAATCTTGGGCCAGAGCTTCAAGCTCAAATTCCTCAACATCGGGAGGGAAGAATTTGCAAGGGTTCCTTGGGAGGCATTTTCCTTTTGATTCTCTTATACCCTTTTCCTTTTTTAGGAGCTTGACCTCCAGGACCCTTGGCTCTGAGAACAACCCATTGGATACTCCTATCCAAGACTGGTCTTCCTATTTGTTTGATGTCAACTGTCTCCTCAACATCCCAATCCACCGGGTCCAAACTCTTAGTACCTATGTTCAGTGCCTCAAATGAAGGATCCAACACTACCCCATCATTTATTAGTGTATCAGGAATATCAACCTTCACCCCAAATTCCACCAAAAGTGGCATAGACAACCTCTCATAATTTATCTTTCTGAGGTCATATTCATCTTGGAGATCGCTCCAGAAGTCCTCCAGCAGGTTGAAATGTCTGTCAAAGACTGAAGCAAGCAAAACATTCATCTTTTTCTTTGGATCAAAGTGCTTCCGGGTAGTATATAAGCCCAACTTCAAATGTATCAACTCACTACAAACCACCTTAGCTCCCACAAGGTGTGGGAAACTGTACTCACCCAATTGCATGGGAAACTTGTGACAACTTGGTTTATGTTTTATTCCAAACCTGGCATTGGCCCCCACAACTTGGTAAATAAACTCCATCAAGACTACCCTGTTGCTCCAGCACCTGGGGAGCAAGTGAGGATGACCCTCAAACCTAGCCAACCTAAAATAAGTAAATTTGGGGTATTGGATATACCAACACCCCCATTCTATAATAAATGCCATGGCCTCCTTGCTTAGTCTATACCCTGCATCTCCATTAAGCTGGTTAATAACTACATATAAAAATGCATCATTAACTCTTCTAAAGTGTAACTTAGAAATTTGCAAGGACAACTGGTCATAATGGTTCCAAACATTGTTTTGCCCATCAGCTTCTCCCAATACTCCTACTCTGTTTAATCCTAGAAAGATGCCTCCCCTTGCTGCTACATAGACAACATAAGAGGTCATAAAAAAGCTCTTAGTTTCACTTACTCTGATCAACTGCTCATGTATGCTATCTGAGACAATCATAGGCCAATCAAACTACTACCTCCCATCAAAGATGGTCTAAATGAATGGAAACATCCATTCCTTAAAATGAAAGGCATCCCTTTTCCCAAAGACTCTAGATAACATCATTATAATATCTGATACCTCCTTGTAGAATTTTGCCCTCTTTGGCTGATATGAGAGCTTTGCTAGGGACTTCTTCTCCGTCTTAACCATTTTTTGTTCAAGTGAGCCTTATTGGTCTCCTTGTGATTGCTATATATCTCCAAAGCCTCTGCCTCATTAAGCTGTGCAAGATTCTTTGGATCAAGGACACTGAAAATAAGTTGAAACATTTGAGGAGTTAAGTCTATGATTACATTATCTTGTGAATCTACACATTGTCTGGTGGCCAGATTGTAAGCTCCAGCTGCTGTCATTATCATCTCAAAGCACTAAATTGATAGAGGAAACACAGTGATGTGAGCCAAACCAAACTCAACTATCCTTCTAGTTCTCCCTATTACATCCTCAGTAAATGTCTCTAAGTAGAGATCCTCATAATTGAATGGACCTAGATTTGTATAAGTTATATCGGCCAATCAGATTCCACCTTGCTAACAGTGACAATAGGACCCCTATGGTTATACCTCAAGGTATAAGGGAGCTGCTCCGGTTTAACCTTCTTAGGCTTAGTTGCTGCCTTCGAAATTTCTGCAAGCTGACTCCTCTGAGAAGCCTCTCCTGATGCTCCTGACATGCTTTAGCTTCCCACAATATAACCTTACATTAGATCTGTAAAAAGATATAACAAAAAAATGATTAGAGATGCTACCCTTCCATATATACCGGAGGCAAAACCAGGTAGAAAACATTCTAAACAGTCTTTCTTAAAAACACAGTTAGGATCGAGACCGAAATAGGTATTGAGCTTGTAATAATAACAAGGTGGGACCAGAATCGGAACGAGAACCGATTTGGTTCCATGAAGAATTTTCAATTTCATATTTGGTTCCAGTTCCGGTTCCGGTTCCGCCAGAGTTACCAATATTTTAAAAGCCTGCTTCTTACTGTAAGCGGAGTAGGAGATGCGATGGAAACAAAATTGATACTTATTACAAAACATAGTTCAAGATCAAAATCGATTCCGATTCTGGTTCCACTCAAAAATAATCATGACGTCATAAGCAATTTTAACAAGATGAAAAATAACATCCTAATCTAAAGACCAAGTCATATCAAATGGCGAAGGGGCTTAAAAAATAATCTATACAAGACCATCCCCATATGACTGAGAGAAACTTGTAATAATTAGGGAATCATATTTAAAACAAAAAATGCGCTAAAACCCTAATTCACAAACCCTCATCTTCAAAAAATTAGGGCACGAGTTTAACCCCATTCAAACTAATCAGATCAATGTGCAACAGGATTCCTAAGTAAAACCGTAATTTATCAAACCCTACCATCGTAAAAATAGTAACTAATTACACCATTGAAAACCTAGGGCATCACAGTATAGTCACAATTAAAACGTGAAAATGACTGTGACAAAACAAACGAAAAAATGAGAAACCAAAACACAAGAAAAGCCAAAATGAAAACAAGAAAACAGAACAAAAGACAAGAAAAATAAACAACAAAGCTCACAAGAAAACCGAGAGTCACAAATTTGCAAGCAACCAACGACCGAACAAAAAATGAAAATGTGAAACAAAAGAAAGAGAAGAACATAACCCCTACCTCCAAACAAAAATAAATAGGTTAGCCCTCTGATGTGATTCCACGCGTGATTATCTCCCTTTCGATCAAATCACACACCCAAATGGTCCACTGCAACTCTAGTTCGCCCTTAATCTTTTAAACAATGTTGATAACATCAATTAATCCTTTAATTAAGGTTAAAACTGTAGCTTCACGCGTGCATGGCACCTATTATCAATGCCATAAATAATATAGATCAGAGTTGGAACTACAGAGGGAACTTGAACATTACTGCCGTACGACTTCAGTAAAGTCAAACAACCTAAAATGGCGGGGACGGAATCAGAGTGGGAAATAATTTGGAAACTTTATCCAATTTTTGAATCTGATTCCCGTTTCGGCTCCGGTTCTGCCAACAAAGAAGATAGCGAAACAAAATGAAAAAAAACAAAAACACAAAGACCAAAATGAGAAAACCCAACACAAAAATATAAGTAAAAAAAAACAAACCGAAAAGGTGGAAGCGAAGGCAGAATGAAACTTTATTTTGAAACCTTGAATAACTTCAGACTTAACTTCCACTCCCGCTCCATCTTTGACAAAGATAAACCAAAAGATGACAAAAAGACCGTCGGGACGAGGATCAGAATGAAATATTTGAAACAAGTTTCAAAACCCGATTGAGTTCCGGTTCCGGTTTCGATAGAACAAACAAAAGAAAAACAAAGTGTTGGAAAAGAATAAATCCAAACTTTGTTTGAAAAAAAAAACAACCAAGGACAAAAACAAAAGGGGGACCCATTCTGACCAAGGAAAAAGATGGGGTGGGTGGTTATGCAAGGCATAACAGGTTCAAGGTTTTTCAAGATTTTCCAAAACACTTGACAAACTCAAGGATGATTAAGATACCCATTCGCAAGTTATAAAACATAGGTAAACCCTTGCACGAATTGCTTTGGACCAACATTGACTTCCAATAGACCACCTTGGAAAAGGCTATTCAATTGTTCTAATTTACAAAGAGAGTACCTTTTAAACACTATATCTTCACTCAAACTCCTCAAACAATACTATGTTATGTGTCAAAACCTCCAATTTCTTGAGTTGTTTCCAAGTCCAAGACCTCTAGACCCCTAATACACCAAACCCTCAATTTGAAGCAAAATACTTTGGGTTTTAATGAAACTCCTATCTCCTAGACTTGATAGACCCATAAAAAGCACCAAACACACTTACTAGACCCTTCACATGGTGATTAATACATTACATGGACAGTCCTTCCCACATTTTGTCAAAACACCACTTGAAGCCCTCATTTTCACCATGAAAATACCTTGCTATAGTCCTAGAACATCATCCCATACACCCAACCTTGACCCCACAAAATTCTAAATAGGTTATTCATGTATTTTACACTTAGAGGACCCATTACAAAAGTTATAGTAGGCACAAAAGTGGAATGGGTCAAATTACATCATGAAACCCTTCAATCCAAGAAAACTATGAAAGTAGGTAGCAACAGTAAAAACAAGATAAATTTCTCTATACAAAGAGTTAGAACCTATAAATAGGTGCGAATGAAAGATAATTCATTAATATAAAACATCCAACAAGTTTTAGATCATCTTAGAGTCTGTACAGGCCGTACAACAACAAGAAAAGTGAGAGAAATCAGTAAATTTTAGGAAAAATAACGTTCTTCTTGATTAAAAAAAATGGGTTACAAATCAACCAAAAACCTCTCCTTTGAGGAATTGAAGGTTATTTTATATATTTTGATTGCATTCCAACTCCCTTCAATTCCTATAACTTATTTTTAATCATTAAGACCTAATCTTCATTAAGTTGCATTTTAGACCTTTTACACATGACAAAATTACATGAATTTTGTAACTTTTAAGTTTGATAGCTAAGGACTCCTAAATCACTCAAACACCTTTAATTCACCCTATTAAAACCTTTTAGACCTCATTCTTGCACATTTACATCCAAATTCAAGGATTTTCCTTCAAAAGACTACAAATTCAAATATTAATTTTTTTGTAGCAAGAATGCATTTTTTTGCACATTTGACCACCAAGACTTAAAACTCAACCTAATATACCTTAAATGGTCTTGATTGACCTTATTCATGAAAGAAAACATGAAATAAAACCTATTCCATACTCTATCCACCTAGACCTCATTTGCCATCATTGACATTAATTGACAACTTTTACAATTCAATATATATTGCAACTTCCTCATTGCTTATTAATCAAGAAAATTCAACCTAGGCTATTATACCTTCCAATAATCCATTTAATTTCAATACAAGGTGTAGGTGCCCCTGCACTAATTTTGTATCACTCACTCCTTAACCACTTACAAACTAGTAATCCTTCCTCAAAGGACAATCACTTATATCCAATGAACTAGGTAACTTATGAAGACTGTAATAGCATTTTTAGATACCCTTTTCCATGGCCTAAAACATATCTACAAACTACTATAAAATGTTTTGGAGAAAATACCTCAAACTAGCCTTGTTCCACTCAAGCAACTAGGCCAATAAGGCCACTCTTAAAAAGATACACTCCTTTAAACACCTTCAAATCTCTTGATCTCCATGGACAGTATTTTGTTAGGTTGTCAAACCTCAGATTCCACCTATTTTAGGGACTAGAACGTTCAGTAGGGTACCAACCTTCAAACCCTCGCTCTAAGCTATTTCAAACTAGGTTTCCCCTAAGTGTTTATTGAAACCCAGACTTCCTCAACACACCACACCCAACCAATACTTGGAACACTTTAAAAATATCTTGCAGATGCTCTAAAAACTTACTCTAAACCTTTATCACTATTATTTCCTCAAACCCTTACTTGAAACCTCGATTTTTGGTCAAGACACACAAGAAATCAACTAGGACAAAAACTCACAAAACACTTCCATCAACTCAACTCTTGAATCCTTAGTGAATATGAAAAATATCCCGTCAGCCTTCATTTCACTAAGTTCTAGAGGTATCCACCAATGGAAAAGTTCATACATGCATTCTTTAGTGTTGAAAACCCCAAAACCGGGTTTCAAACTCGTTAGCACCAAAATGATCATAAAACTCACAAACCTCCATGAAATTAAATCAAAAAAACTACAAATGAAATTTAATACATGCCTTTAATGTTTCCCATAGATTTTAGACCATGAACCACAGATTTACAAATCAAAACTCAGAATTTTACACTAAAAATAGGGAATACTTCTTGATCTTCTTCATTTTTTCCATACTCTCACCTCTTCCTCTAGGTTCCCCTCAAATTGATGGACTCATAACAACATAAACAAACACCTAGAACTGACATTATACTTACCTAACCTTGCATGCACCTAACTCTGCAACTTTTGCATCTTTTAGCAACTTTTCTAACCACATTTTGCCAAATTGCAAGCTATGACACAATTGAACTCCCTTAGCTCCAAATACATTATAAAATGGTTTAATTGACCTTATTTAACACAAAATACTCAACATTAACTAAATCCTAGCATTTGACCATGCTCACTAAAGATGGCCTTTTTGACAAAATTGAGCTTACAAGGTGCTCCTGCACCAGAGGCCTGGAACATTGATTTTGAATAAACCCTCCTTATTTCAAGAATAGAAAGGCCTGAATCAAGGCTTTAGTGTTTAGATGCATTAGAGAGGGTTCCAGTGACTAAGATATGATAAGATATGAATAATTTTCTCTGTTTTGAATGCTACAAGGAAGTGAATGTGAATTGTTCAATTGAGCATTGAATTGAGGTTTTTGAGATTGAAGATTGTTTGAAATTGATCTAATTGTAATTGTTGAAGGTTTTGTCTCCCTGCTCTACATCACAAACCTAGGGTATAATTTGTTGACACATGAATGGAAACTAGAGAATCGTGTGTTTATTGTTCTCAAAACAAAATTTGTGATTGTCAACGAAGCCATGAAGAATATGAATTCAAAGAGGGGTTTGTGATGCTATATCTTATAATTATTCACTTTTTCTTTGGCAATGAGGTAACTAAGAAAGACAATAAGCATTCTCAATTGCACAAAATTTTCCATTTTTTTATTTATTAGAAAGGTAAATGGTATGAATGAATGGAAACTTGCATTAACAACTATGTCAATTCACTTGAATTTATCTAAGCACATGTGATGAAGGTGAATTTTTTATGGAACAAAAAAATTAATGGAAACTTGCATTAACATTGATGGAAGCTATTAGGTTTTCCAAATTACTCGAAAATAAAATGAAATAGAGTGAATTCCACTAGCCATGATGGAAATGGACCACTATATAAGCAATGCAAATAGAATTCATAAGTAAATTTGTGTTAAATAATGCCATGTTTTTCATTTTTTGTTCTTCAAACTCATAAAAATTAAACTTTTTTATGCAAATCCCATCTAATTCAATGTTGAATTCTATGTCCAATTGTTATGATTAATAAAATCATTAAAGAAATTTAGTTTATATTGTCAAAAACAAACAAATATACTAAATATAAACATTTCAATATTACCAAAATGAATATATTACCTCAAATAATGTAAAATGATGTAGAAACTTCAAAATGTCTTCTTTTACATTGTCTACTATGCAAATTGGTGGTAAAAAGGTGATGGATCAAGCATAGATTGGTACAACATGAAGTCAACTGCATAAAAAAAGGCATTTTTGAATTAGATAAAGCACTTAACCAGACAAATACAAAAGCATGTGGTCCTGAATCATGAGGTCAACCTGTATTTTACTGTTTCAAGGTAAAACACATTTGGCGCTCTTAAAATCTGGCGAGCGCCAAATGTTTTGTTTTGAAAGGGAGAGACTCCATAGAGACAAAGGGAGTGACACCCGAGATAGAGAGAGAGGTGATAGGAGTGAGAGAGATGAGTCTAAGTAGTGTGGTAGCGATTAAGACCTGAGAGAGATAGAGAATTGAGTGGGATAGAGAGTTATCCAGTTACAGTGGGGGAAAATACCTGACAACAAGAGAGGGGTTGAGAGGGATGAGACGCGAGAGATAAAAAAAAACCAAAGGGGGAGAGAGGGAGGGAGTGTCAGAGAGGGGGTTGGAGTGAAATATATTCATCTAGGTAGGGTGGGAGGTAAGTGAGGCCTGACAGAGAGGAACTATGAGAGAGGGCATTGGATTGACACAGATTAGTCTAGGTAGCATGGGAGGGAGTGAGACCCGAGAGAGAGAGACTTGAGAGGGAGAGATTTATTCAATTATGGTGGGGGGGAAGACCTAAGAGAGGGACTGGGAGTGGGACCCTTAAACCATAAACCCTATACCATTAACCCTTAAACCCTTAAACCCTAAACCCCTAAACCCTCAACCCTCTAGGGTGATCCCACAAAGCTGGTTTACAATTTTTGACAGGAACTGATTTTTGCTGAAATCACATATTTTTAGAAAATATAATGATTTAAACCTTAAAAAGTTTCATTTTAAGGATTCCAATTGAAGAGGGTTTGATCAAACCGCCTTAGATCAAACCCCCTTGGATAGAACCTCGCTAGTTTTAAACCATCCCTATAAATGAGTCTCCTTTACACCTATCAAAATGCTGATAAAAAATCACTTTTGATTTACCTTTTGGGGGATCAAATGAATTCATTTAAAATTTATTTGAAATTATTATGGGTCCTCGGAACGAGCTATCCAACGAATATAATTTTAATATGTTTTGGTTTTATTATGTATTTGTTGTTTTAGTTTTATTAAACATAGGTTTTTAATCGAAAATGAAGGTCTTTGTTCTACACATGTGGAAAAATAGTAGATTATCAAATAAAAAAATTGAAAAATATCAGTGCACTAGATATTGAAGTCCTTGATAAAAAATAAAATAAAATAAAATTTCGATATGTACAAAAAAGTTACGTGTTATACAGTTGCGCTAAGTTTGAATTATAATTGGTTTAACTTCGAAACTTAATTAAAGAAAAAATACTCAATAAAAAACTATCTAACCAAGTGGAAGCACTAGATATTGGAGTTACAAATCTAAATTTGAAAGAATTAGAAGTTTATCCTTCATGGAAAAAAAGCTGTGTTATACAGTGTGCGTCAGTGTTTAAAAATGTTATTTACTGAAAAAAATAGTTTTCGTGGGAGATGGAAAAAGAAGTGCAATCTGATTCCAAAAAAATTGAAAAAAAATATTTTTAGAATCTACAAACAAAATGTGACAAGACTCTAGTTTGCATTATCTTCAAATTCCTCACGGTTTGATCGCTATAGGTGCCCAAAAGTGAAGATTTAGTTAAAAATAATAATTTCACTGTCAAGTTTGGCCAAAAATTATAAACCACTATTGTGGGATCACCCTCTACCCTCTACCCTCAAGCCCCCCTCTCTCTCAACCCTAAACCATCTACCCTTAAATCGTAAATCGTAATCCCTAAATCCTAAACCCTCTACCCTTAACCCTTCATCCCTAAACCCTAAACCCTCAACCCTTGACCCTCAACCCTCAACCCTCTACCCTTAACCAAGTTAAACCATAAACCCTTAAACCCTCTAGCCTGAAATTATAAATCCTATACTAGCTAAGACCTAAACCCTTAAACTGTCTACCCTCAACCTTATGCCCTCAATTATCAACCCCTATACCCTCTTAATCCATTAACCCTCAACACTTAAACCCTAATCCCTCAACCCCTATACCCTCTTAATCACTCAATCCCTCCACCCTCTACCCTTAAACCCTAATCCCTCAACCCCTATAGCCTCTTAATCCCTCAACCCTCAACCCTTAAACCCTAATCAAATCCCTCAACCCCTATACCCTCTTAATCCCTCAACCCTTGAACCCTTAACCCTTAAACCCTAATCAAATCCCTCAACCCCTCAACCCTCTACCCTTAAACCCTAATCCCTCAACCAGGGATAACTTTAAGAAACACCCCCCTTAGCAAAGGTGTAAAATCCTGGCGAATATTAATGGATAATTGGTTAAAAAAAATAATCACATTGGTGAATCCTAGTGAATAATCACTAAAATGGTTCATTAAAATGGCAAATCTCTCCTTTAAAAATTTGCATACTTGGTCGGTGCAATTCCCCCATATTTTTTTTATTTTTTTAAATATTGAAGTAGGGGCCTGGGGGCGATAGCCATTGGCGAGGTCAAGGGGCAGTGCCCCTTGCAGGGGTCAAGGGGGCAGAGCCCTCTTGTGGGGGTCGAGGGGGCAATGCCCCCTCACGGGGTCCAGGGACAATGGCCTTGGGGCGCTCCTCGCGATATAGGCAGGGTCGAGGGGCAGAACCCCTCGCCACAAAACATAAATTCACTATTGAAAATGCATTGAAGCACACACAGATCAAGTGTTTTTAAAAAATCTCACTTGAAAATCGAACTACTACAAGTTCATTCCGTGAGCGAATATCGGCATGAGTGAACAACATAGGTGGGACACTTAGGGATGTCCTGCCAATACAATGATATAGAGGTTTGATCGGATGTCTTTCCGAGAGCTTCGCGTGAATATTATAGATTCCTTTCATGATTCTCCGGAATTACACAAGTGGTGTACATGTGCCTTGGTGGACCCCAGGAGGAGTATGAAAGCCTTATTGGTGTGAGTTAACATCATTGGTGGGACAGTTAGCGATGTCTCGTCGATACAATGATTTAGTATGCACTTAGTGAATTTCATGACTTAGTGAATTCCGTGACTTTATATGCACGTGCATTTTAAAAAGGTTGTTGAGTCTCAAAATTTGTTTTGGGCCACATGATCAAATCTAATTGTGTGGCCCAAAACAAATTTCGGGCCTCAACAACCTTTTTAAAAGGCACATGCAAATAAAGTCATGGAATTCACTTACAGCCATTCGATTAAAAAGCTAATCGATGACAATAAATAATAAAACTATTAAAGGCTAAAATATCCCTAAAATGAAATGGTAAATTATTATTAGTGGCGAATATACCATAAAAATTCATTGTAAGAATATAAAATTACTTGCGAATAAAAGTAATATTTGTAATTATAGTATAAACTACTAGCGAATCAGATCCGACGATGTGTCAATTAAAAAATAATATATTGGCGAATTAATCGAGACAATTTTTTTTTTTTTTGTAAAAACCTGGCGATTCGGCTTCCTTTCTAGCCTGTATTATTCACCATTTTTGGAGGTCCCGATTTCAGATATTCGCCAATTGACGAAGATTTTCCACTAAAGTTATCCCTGCCCTCAACCCCTATACCCTAATCCCTCAACCCCTATACCCTCTTAATCACTCAACCCTCAACCCTTAAACCCTAATCCCTCAACCCCTATACCCTCTTAATCCCTCAACCCTCAACCCTTAAACCCTAATCCCTCAACCCCTATACCCTCTTCATCCCTCAACCCTCAAACCTTAAACCCTAATCCCTCAACCCCTACAACCTCTTAATACTTCAGCCCTCAACCCTTAAACCCTAATCCATCAATCCCTCAACCCTCTACCCTCAACACCCCCCTCTCTCTCAACGCTACACCATCTACCCTTAAATTGTAAATTGCAATCCCTAAACCCTAAACCCTCCCCTTAACCCTTAATTCGTAAAACCTAAACCCTAAACCCTCTACCCTCTACCCTCAAATCTTAACCCTCAACCAAGTTAAACCCTAAATCCTTAAACCCTCTACCCTAAAACTATAAACCCTAAACCCCTAAACCCTCTACCATCTACCCTCAACACCCCCCCTCTCTCTCAACCCTACACCATCTACCCTTAAACCATTAATCGTAATACCTAAACCCTAAACCCTCTACCCTAAACACTTAATCTATAAACCCTCAACCCATAAACCCTAAACCCTCAACCCTCAACCCTTAACCAGGTTAAACCCTAAAACTTTAAACCCTCTACCCTTAACCCTTAATCCTTAAACCCTAAACCCTAAAACCCTCTACTTGAGAGAGAGAGGGAGAGGTGGTGGGAGGACATACTTGAGAGAGAGGAGAGGGAGAGAGAGGGAGAGAGAGAGAGGAGAGGGAGGAGAGATAGGGAGGAGGAAGAGAGATAGAGGAGAGAGAGAGAAGAGGGGAGGAGGGAGAGAGAGAGAGAGGGAGAAAGAGGGAGAGACACAAAGTGGGAGAGAGATAGAGGGAGTGAGAGAGAGAGGGAGTGGGAGAGAGAGAGAGAGAGAGAGAGAGAGAGAGAGAGAGAGAGAGAGAGAGAGAGAGAGAGAGAGAGAAGAAGGAGACAAAGTGGGAGAGAGGGGGTGGGAAGGAGAGACCTAAGAGAGTGGGAGAGAGAGGGAGTGGGAGATAGAGGGATTGGAGAGAGATGGAGGAGTGAGAGAGAGATAGAGAGATAGGGTGGAGGGAGATACCTGATATAGAGGGAGAGAGAGAATGGGAGGGGGTGGGAGGCAGATACTTGAGAGAGAGGGAGAGATAGAGGGAGTGAGAGAGAGAGTATGTGGGAGAGAGATAGAGGGAGTGAGTGAGAGAGACAAATAGAGAATTGACAGAGGGAGAGGGGATAGAAAGGGGAGACTTGAGAGAGATAGAGGGAGGGAGAGAGGGTGGAAGGGAGAGACTTGAGAGAGAGGGAGAGGGAGAGGGAGAGAGTGGGAGAGAGATAGAGGGCATGATAGAGAGAGGGATTTGAGAGAGAGAGGGAGAGGTGGTGGGAGGGAGATACTTGAGAGAGATGGAGAGGTAGAGGGAGAGAGATAGAGGGAGTGAGATAGGGAGGGAGTGGAAGAGAGATAGAGGGAGTGACTATGAGAGGGAGAGGGGGTAGGAGGGGGAGACTTGACAAAGAGAGAGAGGGAGAGGGGTTAGGACAAAAATACTTGAGAGAGAGAGGGAGAAGGGGTGGGAGAGAAAGACCTGAGAGAGAGGGAGAGAGTGGGAGAGAGATAGAGGGAGTGAGAGAGAAGGACAGGGAGAGAGAGAGTGAGCAGGGATGGAGATACTCGAGAGAGAGAGTGAGAGAGAGAGGGAGAGCGATTGAGTGAGTGAGAGAGAGGGAATGTAAGAGAGATAGAGGGAGTGAGTGACAAACCTAAGAGAGGGAGAGTGGGTAGGAGGGAAAGACTTGAGAGAGAGAGAAAGAGAGAGAAAGATAACAACCTAAGAGGGGGAGATGGAGTGAGAGAGACAAAAAGACCAAAGAGGGAGAGAGAGGGAGAGTGAGAAAGGGGGTTGGAGTGATTGATTTATTTAGGTACTTATGTGGGAGGGAAAGAGACTTGAGAGAGGGGATTGGACTGAGAGAGTAGTCTAGGTCATGTGGGAGGGAGTGATACTTGAGAGAGAGAGACTTCAAAGGGATAAAGAGTTATCTAATTAGGGTAATGGGTTAGAGAGCGTATGAAAGGTTAAACCTCAACTATCCATCTACGATCATAAATTGTGCACTCTAAGCATTATCAAAGTTGTCGACCAAAGAGAGGGGAAATTTAGGTTTTGTGAAAACTAGGTAATTTGGTGAGCACCAAAATTTGCGCTCACCAAATGACACATCACATTTGGCGCTCGCCAAAAGACCTGCTTTGGACATGTTAATTGAAAAGATTTGCCAAATTTCCTCATATTTTGATCTATGGTCTATGTCTCATTTGCACGTCTTTCAATGCAACTATATAAAAAAATGTGATAGCGTTAACCTCTCTCTTAGCTATCTAACTATATAACTCTTTTTTCATTTTGATTTAGTTAAGGTTTTGATCCATGACTCCTTTCGTAAATGCCTCCGTTTTTGGTCAAAAACCAACATGTGCTAGTTTTAGGATATCTATTTACTGGTTCATCGAAACATGAAACAATTTTTTTTTTTTGAAAGTAGACTCAGTTCTACACATGATGAAAAAAAAATCAATTTTTGATTAGTTTTCAAAAAAATTAGTGGGGAGCATGCTCAAAATTCAGATTTTCAGGATGTGTCCACTTTGAAAATTAATAAAATATTATATATTTATTAAAAAAATTATCTGAAAGAACGAGGATAAACTACATGGTGTTAGCTAATTTCTCACCATTGGGATTTTTGAAATTCTAAAAAAAAGTTAATAAAAAAGGGGGAGCCCTCAGGCGCTATGCTATATTTTTTGATAAAAGCAGGACCTGTTTTGCCCCCCCCTTTTCGAGACCCTTAATATTCATTAATTTCAAAAAAAAATAGTAGCTTAGAAACTAGACTCGAACCACTTCAAGTTTTGTTCTTGCTGTATTTTGAGCGTAACTATCTTCATTTTCTCATGCAAATCAGATTTTGCTGATTTAAGAAAAAAAAAGTGGCATCTTAAGAGCCAAAATTATGTCACAGATTGGTGCACTTACCATCGATGCAAGTTCAACATTCAAGAAAATCATTAGAAAATAAAGGTTCTTAATAGTCACCTACAACACAATCTAAATAAAATTTCTCAAAACATTATTATAGGTGAAAAAACGGAGTTCACGTAACATAGATGCAACATTGGCTTAAAATCAGGTCTTCGTCGTACTCGATATTAAATTGATTGAAATCCAACATTCACAAAAAATGATAGAAAATATAGGTTCTTACTAGTCATCTACAACACAATCTAAATCAAAATTCTCCAGACATGGTTGATTACGGGTGAAAAATTGGAGTTCGCATGATAGATGAAACGCAACCTTGAAATTTGGTCTTCGCCGAACTAGACATTAAATTGATTGAAACTCAATATTCACAAAAATCAATATAAACTAAAGCTTCGTAATAGTCATCTACAACACAATCAAAATCAAACTTCTCCAAACCTGTGTTGATAATGGGTGAAAATTTGAGTTTGCATGACACAGATGCAATGTAGCCTTAAAATAAGGTCTTCATCGAACTCGACATTAAATCTATGCAAATTCAACATTCACAAAAATTGTTAGAAAATAAAGGTTCTTAATAGTCATCTACAACACAATCTAAATAAAAGTTCTCCAAACATGGTTGATTATGGGTGCAAAATCGAAGTTTGCCTAACATAGATGCAACGTAGCCTTAAAATTAGGTCTTCGCCAAACTTGACATTAAATTGATGGAAATTCAACATTCACGAAAACTAATAGAATATAAAGGTTCTTTACTAGTCATGTACAACAAAATCTAAATAAAAGTTCCCCAAACATGGTTGATTATGGGTGAAAAATTGGAGTTTGCGTCACACAAATGCCATGTAGTGTTAAAATCAGGTCTTTGCCTAACTCAACATTAAATCGATGGAAACTCAACATTCAAGAAAAATTGATAGAAAATAAAGGTTCTTAATAGTCATCTACAGAACAATATAAATCAAGGTTCTCCAAACATGGTTTATTACAGGTAAAAAATTGGAGTTCACGTGACACAGATGTAACGTAGACTTAAAATTAGATCTTTATCGAACTCGACATTAAATTGATGTAAATTCAACATTCATGAAAACCGATAGAAAATAAAGGTTCTTAATAGTCATCTACAACAAAATCTAAATGAAATTTCTCAAAATATGGTTGATTATAGGTGAAAAACTGGAGTTTGTGTGACAAAAATGCAATGTAGGCTTAAAATCAAGTGTTCACCGAACTTGACATTAAATTGATGTAAATTCAACATTCATGAAAAGTGATAGAAAATAAAGGTTCTTTATAGTCATCTACAACACAATCTAAATCAAAGTTCTCCAAACATGGTTGATAACAGTTGAAAAATTGGAGCTTGCATGACAGATGCAACGTAGCCTTAAAATTAGGTGTTCGCCAAACTCAACATTAAATCGATGCAAATTTAACACTCACGGAAATTGATAGAAATTAAAGGTTCTTTATAGTCATATAAAAGACACTCTAAATCAAATTTCTCCAGACATGGTTTATAATGTGTGAAAACTTGGAGTTCATGTGACACAAATGCAACGTAGCCTTAAAATTAGGTTTTCGCCAAACTCGACACTAAATCAATGCAAGTTCAACATTCACGAAAATCGTTATAAAATAAAGGTTCTTAATAGTCACCTACAACACAATATAAATCAAAGTTCCCCAAACATGGTTTATTATGGGAGAAAAAATGGAGTTCACGTAACATAGATGCAACATAGGCTTAAAATCAAGTCTTTGCCGTACTCGATATTAAATCGATTGGAATTCAACATTCATGAAAATCAATAGAAAATAAACGTTCTTACTCATCATCTACAACACAATGTAAATCAAATTTCTCGAGACATTATTGATTATGGATGAAAAAATGGAGTTTACATGACACAGATGAAATGTAGCCTTAAAATCAGGTCTTCGCCAAACTCGACATTAAATCGATGCAAATTCAACATTCGCAAAAATCGATAGAAAATAAAAATTCTTAATAGTCATCTACAACAAAATTTAAATCGAAGGTCTCCAAACATGTTTGATTATGAGTGCAAAATTTGAGTTCACATGACATAGATGCAACGTAGCCTTAAAATTATGTCTTCACCGAACTAGACATTAAATCGATTTAAATTCAACATTAACGAAAATTGATAGAAAATAAAGGTTCTTAATAGTCATCTACAACACAATCTTAATCAAAGTTCTCCAAACATGGTTGATTATAGGTGAAAAATTGGAGTTCATGTGAGATAGATGTGATGTCGCCTTAAAATTAGGTCTTCGCTTAACTCGACATTAAATCAATTTAAATTCAACATTCACAAAAACTGATAGAAAATAAAGGTTCTTAATAGTCATCTACAACACAATCTTAATCAAAGTTCTCCAAACATGGTTGATTATAGGTGAAAAATTAGAGTTTGTGTGACAAAGATGTGATGTCGCCTTAAAATCAGGTCTTCCCCGAACTCAAAATTAAATCCATTGATACTCAACATTCAGGAAAATCGATAGAAAATAAAGGTTCTTAATAGTCACCTGGACACAATCTAAATCAAATTTCTCAAAAATTTATTGATTATGGGTGAAAAATTGGAGTTCACATGACACATATGCAACGTAGCCTAAAAATTAGGTCTTCACTGAACTCGACATTAAATCGATGTAAATTGATCATTCATGAAAAATAATAGAAAATAAAGGTTCTTATTAGTCATCTACAACACAATCTAAATCAAATTTCTCCAAATATGGTTGATTATGGGTGAAAAATTGGAGTTTGCGTGACAGAGACGCAACGTAGCCTTTAAATCAAGTCTTCGCCGAACTTGAAATTAAAGTGAAGGAAATTCAACATTCATGAAAATCGATAGAAAATAAAGGTTTTTAATAGTCATCTACAACAAAATCTAAATCAAGGTTCTCCAAAAATGGTTGATAATAGGTGAAAAATTGGAGTTGGCATGACACAGATGCAACGTAGCCTTAAAATAAGGAATTCACCAAACTTGACATTAAATCGATGCAAATTCAACATTCATGAAAATCGAATGAAATTAAAGGTTTTTAATAGTCATTTAAAAAACAATCCAAATCAAAGTTATCCAAACATGGTTGATAATGGGTGAAAAATTAGAGTTCGCGTGACACAGATGCAACGTAGCCTTAAAATTAGGTCTTCGCCAAACTCAACATTAAATCGATGGAAATTCAACATTCACAAAAACTAATAGAAAATAAAGGTTCTTACTAGTTATCTACAACACAATATAAATCAAATTTCTCCAAACATGGTTGATTATGGGTGAAAAATTGGAGTTCACATGAAAAAAATGCAACGTAGCATTAAAATCAGGTCTTCACCGAACTCGACATTAAATCGATGGAATTTCAACATTCATGAAAATTGATAGAAAATAAAAGTTCTTAATAGTCATCTACAAAAAAATCTAAATCCAGGTTCTCCAAACATGGTTTATTATGGGTGAAAAATTGGAGTTCGCGTGAAACAGATGCAATGTAGACTTGAAATTAGGTCTTCACCAAACTAGACATTAAATCGACGTAAATTCAACATTCATGAAAACAGATACAAAATAAAGGTTCTTAATAGTCATCTACAATACAATCTAAATTAAAGTTCTCGAAACATGGTTGATCATAGGTGAAAAATTGGGGTTCACTGACACAGATGCAACACAGGCTTAAAATCATGTCTTCACCGAACTCGACATTAAATTAATATAAATTCAACATTCATGAAAAGCGATAAGCGATAGAAAATAAAGGTTCTTAATAGTCATCTACAACACAATCTAAATCAAAGTTCTCGAATAATGGTAGGCTTAAAATAAGGTCTTCACCGAACTCAACATTAAATCGATGTAAATTCAACATTCATGAAAACCGATAGAAATTAAAGGTTCTTTATAGTCATCTACAACACAATCTAAAGAAAATCTCTTGAAACATGGTTGATTATGTGTGAAAATTTGGAGTTCACGTGACACAAATGGAATGAAGGTTTAAAATAAGGTCTTCGTCAAACTCGACATCAAATCAATGGAAATTCAACATTCACGAAAACTGATAGAAAATAAAAGTTCTTACTAGTCATCTACAACACAATCTAAATAAAATTTCTCCACACATGGTTGATTATGGGTGAAAAATTGGAGTTCACATGACACAAATGCAACATAGCATTAAAATCATGTCTTTGCCAAACTCAACATTAAATCGATGCAAATTCAACATTCACAAAAATTGATAGAAAATAAAGGTTCTTAATAGTCATCTACAACACAATCTAAATCAAATCTCTCCAAACATGGTTGATTATAGGTGAAAAATTGGAGTTGACGAGACACAGATGCAACATAGCATTAAAATCAGGTCTTCACCGAAATTGACATTAAATCGATGGAAATTCTACATTCATGAATATCAATAGAAAATAAAAGTTCTTAATAGTCATCTATAACACAATCTAAATCAAGGTTCTCCAAACATGGTTGATTATGAGGTCTTCATCGAACTCAACATGAAATCGATGGAAATTCAACATTCTCGAAAACCAATACAAAATAAAGGTTCTTACTATTCATCTAAAACAAAATCTACATCAACGTTCTCCAAACGGTTGATTATGGGTGAAAAATTGGAGTTGACATGCCACAGATGCAACATAGCATTAAAATTAGGTCTTCACCGAAATTGACATTAAATCGATGGAAATTCTACTTTCACGAAAATTGATAGAAAATAAAGGTTCTTAATAGTCATCTATAACACAATGTAAATCAAGGTTCTCCAAACATGGTTTATAATGGGTGAAAAATTGGAGTCCGCATGACACAGATGCAATGTAGCCTTAAAATGAGGTCTTCGCCGAACTTGACATGAAATCGATGGAAATGCAACATTCTCGAAAACCGATAGAAAATAAAGGTTCTTACTAGTCATCTACAACACAATATAAATCAATGTTCTCCAAACATGGTTGAATATAGGTGAGAAATTGGAATTCGCGTGGCATAGATGCAACATAGCTTTAAAATATAGTCTTCGCCGAACTCGACATTAAATCGATGGAACTTCAACATTCACAAAAATTGATAGAAATTAAAGGTTCTTACTTGTCTTCTACAACACAATCTAAATCAGAGTTCTCCAAACATGGTTGATTATGGGTGAAAAATTGGAGTTAGCGTGACACAAATGCAACATAGCTTTAAAATCAAGGTCTTTGCCGAACTCGACATTAAATCGATGCAAATACAACATTAATGAAAACTTAAACAAAATAAAGGCTCTTATTAGTCATGTACAACACAATCTAAATCAAAATTCTCCAGACATGGTTGATTATGGGTGGAAAATTGGAGTTCAAGTGACACAAATGCAACGTAGGCTTAAAATAAGGTCTTCACCGAACTCGACATTAAATCAATGGAAATTAGACATTCACGAAAACCGATAGAAATTAAAGGTTCTTAATAGTCATCTACAACACAATCTAAATCAAAGTTCTCCAAACATGGTTGATTATGGGTGAAAAATTGGAGTTCATGTGATAGATGCAACATAACCTTAAAATCAAGTCTTCACCGAACTTGACATTAAATCGATGGATATTCAACATTCATGAAAATCAATAGAAAATAAAAGGTTCTTAATATTCATCTACAACACAATCAAAATCAAAGTTCTCCAAACATGGATGATTAGGGGTGAAAAATTGGAGTTCGCATGATACAGATGCAAAGTAGCCTTAAAATCAGGTATTCACTGAACTCGACATTAAAATGATGAATATTCAACATTCATGAAAATTGATAGAAAATAAAGGTTCTTAATTTTCATCTACAACACAATCTAAATTAAAGTTTTCTAAACATGGTTGATAATGGGTTAAATATTGGAGTTCGCATGAAATAGATGCAACGTAGGCTTAAAATCAAGTCTATGTTGAACTCGACATTAAATAAATGGAAATTCAACATTCACGAAAACCGATAGTAAATAAAGGTTCTTAATAGTCATCTACAAAACAATCTAAATAAAAATTCTCCAAACATTGGTTGATTATGGGTGAAAAATTGGAGATTGCATGACACAGATGCAACCTATCATTAAAACCAGGTTTTCGCCAAACTTGAAATTAAATAAATGCAAATTCAACATTCACGAAAATCAATAGAAATTAATGGTTCTTAATATTCATATAAAACACAATATAAATCAAAGGTCTCCAAACATGGTTGATAATGGGTGAAAAATTGTAGTTCGCGTGACACAGATGCAACGTATTGTTAAAATCAGATCTTTGCCAAACTCAACATTAAATCGATGCAAATTCAACATTCATGGAATTGATAGAAAATAAAGGTTCTTACTAGTCATATACAACACAATATAAATCAAAGTTCTCCAGACATGGTTCATTATGGGTAAAAAATTGGAGTTCGTGTAAGACAGATGCAACGTAGCCTTAAAATCAGGTCTTTGCCAAACTCGACATTAAGTCGATGGATATTCAACATTCACGAAAATAAATAGAAAATAAAGGTTCTTAATAGTCATCTAGAACATAATATAAATAAAAATGCTCCAAAAATGGTTGATTATGGGTGAAAAATTTCAGTTCGTGTGACACAAAAGCAACGTAGCCTTAAAATCAGTTCTTCGTTGAACTCAACATTCACAAAAACCGATAGAAAATAAAGGTTCTTAATAGTTATCTACAACACAATATAAATAAAAGTTCTCCAAACATGGTTGATTATGGGTGAAAAATTGGATTTCACATGACACAGATGCAACGTAGCCTTAAAAATCAGGTCTTCACTGAACTCAACATTAAATCGATGGAAATTTCAACATTCACAAAAATTGATACAAAATAAAGGTTCTTAATAGTCATCTACAAAGGAATCTAAATCAAAGTTCTCTAAACATGGTTGATTATGGGTGAAAACTTAGAGTTCACGTGAGGCAAATGCAATGTAGCCTTAAAATCAGGTCTTCATCGAACCCAAAATTAAATCGATTGCAATTCATCACTCACGAAAATCAATAGAAATTAAAGGTTTCTTAATAGTCATCTACAACACAATATAAATAAGAGCTCTAAAAACATGGTTTATTATGGGTGAAAAATTGTTGTTCGCATGACACAGATGCAACGTAGGCTTAAAATCAGGTTTTCGCCAAACTCGACAATAAATCGATGGAAATTCAACATTCACGAAAACCGATAGAAATTAAAGTTTCTTACTAGTCATCTACAACACAATCTAAATCAAAGTTCTCTAAACATGGTTGATTATGGGTGAAAAATTGGAGTTCGTGTGACATAGATGCAACGTAGGCCTAAAATCAGATCTTCGTTGTACTCGATATTAAAGCAATGGAAATTCAACATTAATGAAAACCGATAGAAAATAAAGGTTCTTCCTAGTCATCTACAACACAATCTAAATTAAAGTTCTCCAAACATGGTTGATTATGGGTGAAAAATTGTTCATGTGAGATAGATGCAACGTAGCCTTAAAATCTTATCTTTGTCAAACTCGACATTAAATCGATCGATATTCAACATTCAAGAAAATCAATAGAAAATAAAGGTTCATAATAGTCATCTACAACATAATCTAAATCAAAGTTCTTCGAAAATGGCTAATTATTGGTGAAAAATTGGAGTTCGTGTGACACAGATGCAACGTAGCCTGAAAATCAAGTCTTTGCTGAACTCAAAATTTAATCGATGGAAATTCAACATTCACGAAACTGAATAGAAAATAAAGGTTCTTACTAGTCATCTACAACATAATATAAATAAAATTTCTCGAAACATTGTTGATTATGGGTGAAAAATTGGAGTTCACATGACATTGGTGCAACATAGCCTTAAAATCAGGTCTTCGCCGAACTCAACATTAAATAAATAGATATTCAACATTCACGAAAATTAATAGAAAATAAAGGTTCTTAATAGTCATCTACAACATAATCTAAATAAAATTTCTCCAAATATGGTTTATTATGGTTAAAAAATTGGATTTCGCGTGACATAGATGTAACGTAGCCTTAAAATTACGTCTTTGTTGAACTCGACATTAAATTGATTGAAATTCAATATTCACAAAAATCGATAGAAATTAAAGGTTCCTAATAGTCATCTAATACACAATCTAAATCAAATTTCACCAAAAATGGTTGATTATGGGTGGAAAATTGGAGTTCGCATGACACAGATGCAATGTAGCCTTAAAATCAAGTCTTCGTCGAACTTGACATTAAATCGATTGAAATTCAATATTCAAAAAAATTGATAGAAATTAAAGGTTCCTAATAGTCATCTAATACACAATCTAAATCAAATTTCTCGAGACATGGTTGTCTATGGGTGAAAAATTGGAGTTCGCGTGCCGTGGATGCAACATAGCCTTAAACCCAAGTCTCCATCGAACTTGACATTAAATCGATGCAAATTCAATATTCACGAAAATCAATTAAAAATAAATGTTCTTAGTAGTTATCTACAACACAATCTAAATCAAAGTTCTCGAAACATGGTTGATTATGGGTGAAAAATTGTAGTTCACATGACACAGATGCAACATAGCTTTAAAATGAGGTCTTCGCCAAACTCGACATTAAATCGATTGAAATTCAACATTCACAAAAATCGATAGAAATTAAAGATTCCTAATACTCATCTAATACACAATCTAAATCAAAGTTCTCCAGAAATGGTTGATTATGGTTGAAAAATTGGAGTTCGTGTGATAGCGACACAATGTAGCCTTAAAATAAAGTCTTCACCGAACTCGACATTAAATCGATGGAAATTTAACATTTACGATAACCTATAGAAAATAAAGGTTCTTAATAGTCATCTACAACATAATCTAAATGAAATTTCTCCAAACATGGTTGATTATAGGTGAAAAATTAGAGTTAGCGTCACACAGATGCAATGTAGCCTTAAAATTAGGTCTTCGCCGAACTTGACATTAAATCGATGGAAATTCAACATTCACGAAAAAACATAGAAATTTAAGGTTCTTACTAGTCATCTACAACACAATCTAAATCAATGTTCTGCAAACATGGTTGATTATGGGTGAAAAATTGGAGTTTGCATGATACAAATGAAATGTAGCCTTAAAATCAGGTCTTCGTTGAACTCGATAATAAATCGATGTAAATTCAACATTCACGAAAATCGATAGAAAATAAAGGTTCTTTATAGTCATCTACAACACAATGTAAATAAAAGTTCTCAAAACATGGTTGATAATGGGTGAATAATTGGAGTTTGCATGACACAAATGCAATATAGCCTTAAAATCATTTCTTTGTCAAATTCGACATTAAATCTATGGAAATTCAACATTCGTGATAACCTATATAAAATAAAGGTTCTTACTAGTCATCTACAACACAACCTAAATAAAATTTCTCCAAACAAGATTAATTATGGGTGAAAAATTGGACTTCTCGTCACACAAATGCGTAGCCTTAAAATCAGGTCTTCTTCGAACTCGACACTAAATCTAAATAAAAAATCTCCAAACATGGTTGATTATGGGACAAAAATGGGATTTTAGGTGACATAGATGCAACCTAGGCTTAATATCTGGTCTTCGTGAAACTCAACATTAAATCGATGCAAATTCAACAATCACGAAAATCAATAGAAAATAAAGGTTATTACTAGTCATCTACAGCACAATCTAAATCAAAGTTCTCCAAACATGGTTCATAATGGGTGAAAATTTTGAGTTCACGTGACACAAATTTAACGTAGCCATAAAATTAGTTCTTCACAGAACTTGACATTAAATCAGTGGAAATTCAACATTCACGAAAATTGATACAAAATAAAGGTTCTTAATAGTCATCTACAACACAATATAAATCAAAGTTCTCAAAACATGGTTGATTATAGGTGAAAATTTGGAGTTCACGTGACAGAGATGCAACGTAGCCTTAAAATAAGGTCTTCGTTGAACTCGACATTAAATCGATTAAATTTAAAAATTAAAAAAACTCATAGAAAATAAAGGTTCTTAATAGTCATCTACAACACAATCTAAATCAAATTTCCCCCAAAAAGGTTGATTATGCGTGAAAAATTGGAGTTCACGTGACACAAATGCAATGTAGCCTTAAAATTAGGTCTTCATCGAACTCGATATTAAATCAATGCAAATTCAACATTCACAAAAATCGATAGAAAATAAAGTTCCTTAATAGTCATCTAGAAGACAATCTAAATCAAAATTCTCCAAACATGGTTGATTATGGGTGAAAAGTTAGAGTTCGCATGACATAGATGCAACGTAGCCTTAAAATCAGGTCTTCATCAAACTCGACATTAAATCGATGGAAATTCAACATTCACGATAACCAATAGAAAATAAAGGTTCTTAATAGTCATCTACAACACAATCTAAATCAAAGTTCTCGAAACATGGTTGATTATAGGTGAAAAATTGGAGTTCGTGTGACACATATGCAATGTCGTGTGAAAATCAAGTCTTCGCCGAACTCGACATTAAATCGACGGATATTTAACATTCACGGAAATCGATAGAAAATAAAGGTTCTTAATATTCATTTAAAACACAATGTAAATCAAATTTCTCCAAACATGGTTGATTATGGGTGAAAAATTGGAGTTCACGTGACACGAATGCAACATAGCCTTAAAATTTGGTCTTTGTTGAACTCAACATTAAATCGATGGAAATTCAACATTCACGAAAACTGATAGTAAATAAAAGTTCCTAATAATCATCTACAACGCAATCTAAATCAAAGTTCTCCAAAACTGGTTGATTATGGGTGAAAAATTGGAGTTCATGTGACAGAGATGCAGTATATCATTAAAATCAGGTCTTCGTCGAACTTGATATTGAATCAATGGAAATTCAACATTCACTAAAATAGATAGAAAATAGAGGTTCTTAATAGTCATCTACAACACAATATAAATCAAAATTCTCCAAACATGGTTGATTATGGTTGAAAAGTTGGAGTTTGCATGACACAGATGTAATGTACAATTAAAATCAAGTATTCGCCAAAGTCGACATGAAATCGACGTAAATTCAACATTAACAAAAACTGATAGAAAATAAAGGTTCTTAATAGTCATCTACAAAACAATCTAAATCAAAATTTTCGAAACATGGTTGATTATAGGTGAAAAATTGGAGTTCGCATGACATAGATGCAACATAGGCTTAAAACCAGGTCTTCATCGAACTCAACATTAAATTGATGTAAATTCAACATTCATGAAAAGCGATAGAAAATAAAGGTTCTTTATAGTCATCTACGACACAATCTAAAGCAATTTTTTGATAACATGGTTGATAATGGGTGAAAAATTAGAGTTTGTGTGACACAAATGCAATGAAGCCTTAAAATCAGGTCTTCGCTGAAATCGACCTTAAATTGATGCAAATTCAACATTCACAAAAATTGATAGAAAATGAAGGTTCTTAATAACCATCTACAACACAATCTAAATCAAAGTTCTCCAAACATGGTTTATTATGGGTGAAAAAATGGAGTTCGCGTGACATAGATGCAAGATAGCATTTAAATCAGGTCTTCGCCGAAATTGACATTAAATATATGGAAATTCTACATTCATGAAAAATAGATATAAAATAAAGGTTCTTAATAGTCATCTACAACACAATGTAAATCAAGGTTCTCCAAACATAGTTTGTAATGGGTGAAAAATTGGAGTTTGCATGACACAGATGTGATGTAGCCCTAAAATCAGGTCTTCATTGAACTCGACATTAAATCGATGTAAATTCAACATTCATGAAAACCGATAGAAAATAAAGGTTCTTACTAGTCATCTACAACACAATCTAAATCAAATTTCTCTAGACATGGTTGATTATGGGTGAAAAATTTGAGTTCGCATGACACAGATGAAAGGTAGTCTTAAAATCAGGTCTTCGTTGAACTCGACATTAAATTGATGGAAATTCAACATTCATGGAAATCGATAGAAAATAGAGGTTCTTAATAGTCATCTACAAGACAATCTAAATCAAAGGTATCCAAACATGGTTGATTATTGGTGAAAAATTGGAGTTCACTTGACAAAAATGCAACGTAGCCTTAAAATACGGTCTTCGCTGAAATCGACATTAAATCGATGGAAATTCAACATTCACAAAAAAATGATACTACATAAAGGTTCTTAATAGTCATCTACAACACAATCTAAAAGTGTTATGTGATGATAAAGGTATGTTCATTGTTGTGGTTGCTGTGTTGTTAGGGAAGCAAACGAATCATTTAGATGAAGCTTTAGGAGCCTACCATATAATAAATATGGCTTATAGTTTGAACTTTAAAAGTGTTTGGATTTTGGGCGACTCCAAGAACATCATTGATTGCCTCATGGGTGAGTCCCCCCCATCGTGGACTATTAAATATTGGATTGATTAGACTAGGGCCACTTTATCTAGGTTTGAGAAAGTTAAAATTTCCCATATCTATAGGGAAGGGAATGGAGTGGCGGATTTCTTTGCCAATGAGGGAATAAGACAGAATAGAAAGGTGACGTGGTAGAATTTCCAAGCCTACTAACGTCGGGGCCCTTATCAACTATGATTGCATTCATGGGAGAGAAGCTGCATTTTAATATGATTAAATAGCAAGGTGCCAAGTACCGCGATATCATAAGATTTGGTGGCATAATGGTAATTAATATGACAGAAGGGTTGAGTTTGCATGTTTTATGGGTGCTTTGGTTTTGCGACGCTCTCTTAAGTCTGCTTTTTCCTGGTGTGGGTATTCAGAGTAAAATTCTATCGACAATGGGTGGTACCAGGAAAAGAGTTGAGCCTACTGTGTGCACTAAGAATAAAGAAAATTCGAAGGTGTGGAAGAAAATTGAGAAGGGAGGGTTGTAACCATTCATTGAAAGACTTCATGGGCCTTAACTAAGAGCTACAAATTACTTTGTGAAGCAGTGGAATAAAGGAGAGATCATTTTATTTGGTAGAGAGGTAATTGTGGATGAGGCACTAATTGGAGAAGTTACTGGTCTCCCTGTGGATGGTGTGAAATTTTACCAGGACAGGAAATTATCGAATGATGTTGTGATTAGTTTTCTGAAGACGGAGGAGGAAAAGACGAGACTTTGTAAAGTCTCTAATAGCTATTTTGATTCGAACAGGATAAAGAAGATCTGGAAGGAAGTGCTCAGAGTCTTAATGGAATATATCATGCTGGACGAGAGATTTACCAAAGTTTACAAGTATAATTTCATCCTTCTCAACCATTTTAGGTATAAGGTTAGGGTTTCTATCCCCTATTACCTATTATGCTCCTTGACTAATAGCATTGAGGAGAATAGGAAAAATGCAGATAAGAATCTGATCTTGCACGCCGGCCTAATTCGGCTCATCTATGAGCACTTCAAAAGCATGCCAGTGGTTTCTAACCCCATCTCTTCCTCTACCTCAGAGGGTTATGACACTGAGTCAAGCTTTCCTGAAGATGTCAAGGGTTTGGACTCGGATTGGGAGGAAGAGATTACTCCTCTGCCTAGCAAAAAAAGAAAGAATACTCCTGCTCTCAAGCCTTCTAACAAAAAAGAGTGTGCTTGAAAACCTCCTCTTGTTGAATCTGTGTCAAAAGAAAAAGGTAGGGATGAACCTCCTTTGAAAAAAATGGTGGCCTACTTGGAGGACTCTTCTGATGATAACATTGTGGAACCTACTAAAAAATTTCTCTCCTCAACCTCTTTCAAGTCTGTTGGTAGAGAAGAAAGGCCCAGCCCTCATGCTGACCTAAACCCTAATGGCCCAGCTTTTGAACCGGACAGGGTCTATAATGGCGATATTCTATCTTTGGCTAGAAATAGAGCAATTGATAATTTCTGAATCCTGAAGTGGGCCTTTCATGAAATTAAGGACCTAAACTTGAAAAATAGAGCTTTGACTAGTAAATTGGAGATTCTAGAAACAAAAATGGCGGAGCACAACCTGGTTGAGCCTTTATGGATGGTGAAGGAGAAGATGGCCATGGTGGACTACATCCAAGAAGAGGTGGAATTTACCAAAAGCCTTAAAAAGGTTGGGGAGATCATGGGAAGAGAGGTTGAGAAAATCAAGGAAGCTTTGAAACCCACTGTTGAACATAATCAGAGAATTGTTAAAAATAACTCTATTGCCTTTAGAGCTTTGGCAAAAAAAATGAACATCACTCAGCCGAGACTCTTAATTGTGGATCTGGACACTGAAAAAAATAAGAACAAAGCTGGGGATTTGGGCCCTTCTAAGAGAACTAGGGCCAACATGAAGAAAAGACATGATGTTGTACCTATGGAGATCCGGGATCTTAGGATGGTGGTCCAGGATATGGACATCTTGGAAATGGAGGTGGCTGAGACCCTGAAGTCTCTGGGTTAGTTCTGGTTCTGTCATCATTGGTATTTTGATGCCCTCTTAATGGTTTTTAATGTTGGCCATTGGTCTTTTCTGTTATCTTTTATTTGTAGCCTTTCTCGTCTGGGATTGTCTTTTGGTCAATCTTTTCTTGGCTTGTAAACTTTTTGGTTTTGGGTCCCTGTAAATCTCATTTTTTCCCTTTTCCTCTTTCAAAAACTCAATCTAAATCAAAATTCTCCAAACATGTTTGATTATGTGTGAAACATTGGAGTTCAAGTGACACAAATGCAATGTAGCCTTAAGATCAAGTCTTTACCGAACTAGACATTAAATCGATGGAAATTCAACAATTACAAAAACTGATAGAAATTAAAGGTTCTTACTATTCATCTACAAGACAATCTAAATCAAAGCTCTCCAAACATGGTTGATTATGGGTGAAAAATAAGAGTTTGTGTGACACAGATGGAACATAACCTAAAAATCAGGTCTTCGTCAAAATCGACATTAAAATTATGGAAATTGAACATTTAAGAAAATTGATAGAAAATAAAGGTTCTTAATAGTCATCAACAACAAAATGTACTTCAAAGTTCTCCAACCATGATTGATAATGGGTGAAAAATCCAAGTTCTGATGACACAGATGCAACGTAGCCTTAAAATCAAGTCTTCAACGAACTCGCCACTAAATTGATGGATATTCAACATTCACAAAAAATCGATAGAAAATAAAGGTTCTTAATAGTCATCTACAACACAATTTAAATCAAAGTTCTCCAAACATGGTTGATTATGGGTGAAAAGTTGGAGTTCGCCTGACACAGAAGCAATGTAGCCTTAAAATCAGGTCTTCGCCGAACTTGACATTAAATCGATGGAAATTCAACATTCATGGAAATCGATAGAAAATAGAGGTTCTTAATAGTCATCTACAAGACAATCTAAATCAAATTTCTCCAAACATGGTTGATTATTGGTGAAAAATTGGAGTTCATGTGAAACAAATGCAACGCAGCCTTAAAATAAGGTCTTCGTTGAACTCGACATTAAATCGATGGAAATTCTACATTCACGAAAACTGATACAAAGTGAAGGTTCTTAATAGTCATCTACAACATAATCTAAATCAAAATTATCCAAACATGGTTGATTATAAGTGAAGATTTGGAGTTCGCGTGACATAGATGCAACATAGGCTTAAAATAAGATCTTCATTGAACTCGGCATTAAATCAATTGAAATTCAACATTCACGAAAATTGATAGAAATTAAAGGTTCTTAATAGTCATCTACAACACAATCTAAATCAAATTTCTCCAAAAATGGTTGATTATTGGTGAAAAATTGGACTTTGCATGACACAAATGTAATGCAACCTTAAAAACAAGTCTTCACTGAATTCAACATTAAATCGATGGAAATTCAACATTCACGAAAACTGATACAAAATAAAGGTTTTGAAAAGTCATCTACAACACAATCAAAATCAAAATTCTCCAAACATGGTTCATTATGGGTGAAAAATTGGAGTTTGTGTGACAGAGTTGCACCGTAGCCTTAAAATCAGGTATTTATCAAACTCGAGATTAAATCGATGGAAATTAAACATTCATGAAAACCGATAGAAAATAAAGTTTCTTAATAGTCATCTACAACACAATCTAAATCAAAGTTCTCAAAACATGGTTGATTATGGGAGAAAAAACGAAGTTCATGTGACACAGATGCAACATCGGCTTAATATCAGGTCTTCACCAAACTCGACATTAAATCGTAAGTTCAACATTCATGAAAACTGGTAGAAAATAAAGGTTCTTTATAGTCATCTACAACACAATTTAAATCACAGCTCTCCAAACATGGTTGATTATGGGTGAAAAGTTGGAGTTCACGTGAAATAGATGTAACGAAGGCTTAAAATCAGGTCTTTACTGAACTCGACATCAAATCAATGGAAATTGAACATTCATGAAAAATGATAGAAAATAAAAGTTCTTACTAGTCATCTACAACACAATCTAAATAAAAGTTCTCCAAACATGGTTGATTAGGTAAAAAAAATTGTATTTATACTGTCAAAAACTAACAAATATACTAAATATAAAAATTTCAATATTACCAAAATGAATATATTACCTTAGATAATGTAAAATGATACAAAAACTTCAAAATGTCTTCTTCTACGTTGTCTACTATGCAGATTGGTGGTAAAAAGGTGATGGATCAAGCATAGATTGGTACAACATGAAGTCAACTGCATAAAAAAAGGTATTTCTAAATCAGATAAAGCACTGAACCAGACAAATACAAAAGCATGTGAGCTTGAATCACGAGGTCAACCTATATTTTACCATTTCAAGGTAAAACACATTTGGCGCACTCCAAATTTGGCGAGTGCCAAATGTGTTGTTTTGAAATGGAGAGACTCCATAGAGACAAAGGGATTGACACTCGAGATAGAAAGAGAGGTAATATGAGTGAGCGAGATTAGTCTAAGTAGTGTGGTAGTGACTAAGACCTAAGAGTGATAGAGACTTGAGAGGGATTGGGAAAATACCTGACAACGAGAGAGGGGTTGGGAGGGATGAGACACGAGAGATACAAAAAGACCAAAGGGGTTAAAGAGAGAGAGGGAGTTTGGGAGAGGGGGTTGGAGTGAAATATATTCATCTAGGTAGGGTGGGAGGTAAGTGAGGTCTGACAGAGAGGGACTGTGAGAGATGGCATTGGAGTGACACAAATTAGTCTAGGTAGCATGCGAGGGAGTGAGACCCGAGAGAGAGATACTTGAGAGGGAGAGATTTATTTAGTTATGGTTTGGGGGAAGACCTAAGAGAGGGAGTGGGAGAGAGAGGAAGTGGGACCCTTAAACCCTTAAACCCTAAACTCCTAAACCCTTAACCCTCTAGGGTGATCCCACAAAGCTGGTTTACAATTTCTTAGAGGAACTGATTTTTGCTGAAATCACATATTTTTATAAAATATAATGATTTAAGCCTTAAGAAGTTTCATTTTAAGGATTCCAATTGAAGAGGTTTGATCAAACCACCTTAAATCAAACCCCTTTGGATAGAACCTTGTTAGTTTTAAACCATACCTATAAATGAGTCTCCTTTACACCTATCAAAATGCTGATAAAAAATCACTTTTGATTTACCTTTTGGGGGATCAAATGAATTCATTTAAAATTTATTTGAAATGACTATAGTAGTCCTCAGAGCAATCTATCCAACGAATATAATTTTAATATGTTTTGGTTTTATTATGTATTTTTTTTTAGTGTTATTAAACATAGGTTTTTCATCGAAAATGAAGCTCTTTGTTCTGTACATGTGAAAAAATTGCAGATTATCATGTAATTTTTTTGAAAAATATGAGTGCACTAGATATTGAATTCCTTGATCCAAAAAAAACAAAAAAATAATTTTGATATATACAAAAAATGTTACGCATTATACGGGCGCGCTATGTCTGAATTATAATTGGTTTGACTTTGAAACTTGATTAAAGAACAAATACTCAATAAAAAACTATCTAACCAAGTGGAAGCACTAGATATCAGAGTTAATAATCTAAATTTGAAAGAATTAGAAGTTTATCCTTCATGGAAAAAAAGTTGTGTTATAGAGTGTGCGTCACTTTTTTAAAATGTTGTTTTTTGAAAAAAAAAAAAATTCATGGGAGATGGAAAAAGAAGTGCAATCTGATTCCAAAAAAATTGAAAAATATATTTTTAGAATCTATAGACAAAATGTGACGAGAATCTAGTTTGCATCATTTTCAAATTCCTCACTTTTTAACCACTATAGGTTCCCAAATGTGAAGATTTAGTTAAAAATAATAATTTCAGTGTTCTGTTTGGCCAAAAATTGTAAACCACTATTGTGGGATCACCCTCTACCCTCTACCCTCAACCCCCCTCTCTCTCTCAACCCTAAACCATCTACCCTTAAATCATAAATCATAATCCATAAACCCTAAACCGTCTACCCTTAACCCTTAATCCCTAAACTCTAAACCGTAAACCCTCTACCCTCGACCCTCAACCCTCAACCCTCTACCCTTAACTAGGTTAACCCTAAACCCTTCAACCCTCTACTCTGAAACTGTAAATCCTATACTGGTTAAGCCTTAAACCCTTAAAATGTCTACCCTCAACCTTATGCCCTCAATTATCAACCCCTATAACCTCTTAATCCCTCAACCCTCAACACTTAAACCTTAATCCCTCTACCCCTATACCGTCTTATTCACTCAACCCCTCCACCCTCCACCCTCTACCCTTAAACCCTAATCCCTTTACCCTCAACCCTTAAACCCTAATCAAATCCCTCAACCCCTATACCCTCTTAATCCCTCAACCCCTCAACCCTCTACCCTTAAACCCTAATCCGTCAACCCCTATACGCTCCTAATCCATAAACCCTTAACCCTCAACCCTTAAACCCTAATCCCTCAATCGCTATACCCTCTTAATCACTCAACCCTCAACCCTTAAATCCTAATCCCTCAACCCCTATACCCTCTTAATCCCTCAACCCTCAACCCTTAAACTCTAATCCCTCAACCCCTTATACCCTCTTCATCCCTCAACCCTCAACCCTCAACCCCTCTACCCTCTACCCACAACACCCCCCCTCTCTCTCAACCCTACACCATCTACCCTTAAACTATAAATTGTAATCCCTAAACCCTAAACCCTCTACCCTTAACCCTTAATTCGTAAACCCCCAACCCTAAACCCTCTACCCTCTACCCTCTACCCTCTACCCTCAACTCTTAACCCTCAACCCTCAACTCTCAACCCTCAACCAAGTTAAACCCTAAATCCTTAAACCCTCTACCCTTAAACTATAAACCCTAAACCCCTAAACCCTCTACCCTCTACTCTCAGTACCCGCTTCTCTCTCTCAACCCTACACCATCTACCCTTTAACCATAAATCGTAATACCTAAAACCTAAACCATCTACCCTTAACACTTAATCTGTAAACCATGTACCCTTTACCCTCAACCCTCAACCCATAAACCCTAAACACTCAACCCTCAACCCTTAACTAGGTTAAACCCTAAAACCTTAAATCGTAAATCATAATCCCTAAACCCTCTACTTGAGAGAGAGAGAGAGGGAGAGGTGGGGGGATAGACATACTTGAGAGAGAGGGAGAGGGAGATGGAGAGGGAGAGGGAGGGAGTGAGAGAGGGAGAGAGTGAGAGAGGGAGGGAGTGGAAGAGAGATAAAGGGAGTGACTGTGAGAGGGAGAGGGGATAGGAGGGGGAGAGTTGACAAAGAGAGAGAGGGAGGGGGGTAGGACGAAGATACTTGAGAGAGAGAAAGAGGGAGAGGGGGTGAGAAGGAGAGAAAAAAAGTGGGAGAGAGATAGAGGGAGTGAGAGAGAGGGTGTGGGAGAGAGATATAGGGAGAGACATAGAGACAAAGAGAGAGAGAGAGAGAGAGAGAGAGAGAGAGAGAGAGAGAGAGAGAGAGAGAGAGAGAGAGAGAGAGAGAGAGAGAGAGAGGAAGGGGCAGGGAGGGAGAAACCTAAGGGAGAGGGAGAGGGAGAGAGGGTGGGAAGGAGACACATGAGAGGGAGACAAAGAGGGAGAGAGGGGGTGGGAAGGAGAGACCTAAGAGAGTAGGAGAGAGAGGGAGTGGGAGATAGAGGGATGGGAGAGATACAAGGAGTGAGAGAGGGAGTACTCGGGATAGAGGGATTGGAGAGAGATTGGGGGAGTGATAAAGAGATAGAGAGGGGGTAAGGGGAGATACCCGAGATAGAGGGAGAGAGAGAGAGCGGGAGGGGTGGGATGGAGATACCTGAGAGAGAGGGAGAGATAGAGGGAGTGAGAGAGAGAGAGTGGGAGGGGGTGGGAGGGAGATACCTGAGAGAGAGTATGTGAGAGAGAGATAAAGGGAGTGAGTGAGAGAGACAAAGAGAGAATTGATAGAGGGAGAGGGGGTAGAAGGGAGAGACTTGAGAGAGAGAGAGGGAGGGAGTGGGGGTGGAAGGGAGATACTTGAGAGAGAGGGAATTCAGAGAGAGAGGGAGAGGTGGTGGGAGGGAGATACTCGAGAGAGATGGAGAGGTAAATGGAGAGAGATAGAGGGAGTGAGATAGGGAGGGAGTGTAAGAGACATAGAGGGAGTGACTATGAGAGGGAGAGGGGGTAGGAGGGGGAGACTTGACAAAGAGAGGGAGGGAGGGGGGGTAGGACATAGATACTTGAGAGAGAGAGAGAAGGGGTGGGAGGGAGAGACCTGAGAGAGAGGGAGAGAGATAGAGTGGGAGAGAGTGGGAGAGAGATAAAGGGAGTGAGAGAAGGACTAGGAGAGAGAGATGGAGTGTGTGTGTGTGTGAGAGAGAGAGCGATGGAGGATGGAGATACCCGAGAGAGAGTGAGAGAGAGAGAGGGAGAGAGATAGAGTGAGTGAGAGAGAGGGAATGGAAGAGAGATAGAGGGAGTGAGTGACAGACCTAAGAGAGGGAGAGTGGGTAGGAGGGAGAGAATTAAGAGAGAGAGAGAAAGAGAGAGAAAGATAACAACCTAAGAGGGGGAGATGGAGTGAGAAAGACAAAAAGACCAAAGAGGGAGAGAGAGAGGCAGAGTGAGAAAGGGGGTTGGAGTGATAGATTTATTTATCTACAACACAATCTAAATCAAAGTTCTCCAAACATCACTTATTATGGGTGAAAATTTTGAGTTTGCGTGACACATTTGCAACATAGGATTAAAATAAGGTCTTTGTCAAACTCGACATTAAATCGATGAAAATTCAACATTCACGAAAATTGATAGAAAATAAAGGTTCTTACTAGTCATCTTCAAGACAATCTAAATCAAATTTCTCCAAACATGGTTGATTATGGGTGACAAATTGGAGTTCATGTGACACAGATGCAACATAGCATTAAAATGAGATCTTAACTAAATTCGACATTAAATCCATTAAATTAACATTCACAAAAATCGATAGAAATTAAAGGTTCTTAATAGTATTCTACAAAACAATCTAAATCAAATATCTGCAAACATGGTTGATTATGGGTGAAAAATTTGACTTCACATGACACAGATGCAACATAGCCTTAAAATTAGGTGTTCGCCGAACAAGACATTAAATCGATGCAAATTCTACATTCACAAAAATTGATAGAAAATAAAGGTTCTTAATAGTCATCTAAAACACAATCTAAATCAAAGTTCTTCAAACATGGTTTATTATGGGTGAAAAATTGGAGTTCGCATGAGAGAGATGCAATGTACCCTTAAAATTAGGTCTTCACCGAACTTGACATTAAATCGATGGATATTACACATTCATGAAAATGAATAGAAAATAAATGATCTTAATAGTCATCTACAACATAATCTCAATCAAAGTACTCCCAAAATGGTTAATTATGGGTGAAAAATTGGAGTTCACGTGACACAAATGCAACATAGCCTAAAAATCAGGTCTTCGTCGAACTCAACATTAAATCGATGGGAATTCAACATCACACAAATCGATAGAAAATAAAGGTTCTTACTAGTCATCTACAACATAATCTAAATCAAATTTCTCCAAAAATGGTTGATATATGGGTGAAAAATTGGATTTTGCGTGACACAAATGCAACGTAGCCTTAAAATCAGGTCTTCGCCAAACTCGACATTAAATCGATTGAAATTCAACATTCACAAAAATTGATAGAAATTAAAGGTTCTTAATAGCCATATACAACACAATCTAAATCAAAGTTCTCCAAAAAAGGTTGATAGTGGGTGAAAAATTGGAGTTTGCGTGACATAGTTGCAACGTAGCCTTAAAATCAGGTCTTTTCCGAACTTGATATTAACTCAATACAAATTCAACATTCACGAAAATTGATAGAAAATAAAGGTTCTTAATAGTTATCTACAACACAGTCTAAATAAAAGTTTTCCAAACATGGTTTATTATGGGTGAAAAATTGGAGTTTGCATGACACAGATGCAACGTAGGCTTGAAATCAGGTCTTCGTCGTACTCGATATTAAATCGATGGAAACTCAACATTCACGAAAATGGGTAGAAAATAAATGTTCTTACTTGTCATATACAACACAATATAAATCAAAGTTATCCAGACATGGTTGATAATGGGTGAAAAATTGGAGTTCGCTTGAGACAGATTCAACGTAGCCTTAAAATCAGGTCTTCATCGAACTCGACATTAAATTATTGGATATTCAACATTCAGCAAAACCAAGAGATATTAAAGGTTCTTAATAGTCATCTACCTAATAATCTAAATCAAATTTCTCCAAACATTCTTTATTATGGGAGAGAATTTGGAGATAATGTGACAGATGCAACATAGACTTAAAATCAGGTCTTTGCCGAACTCAACATTGAATCGATGGAAAATACACATTCACTAAACTCGATAGAAAATAAAGGTTCCGAGTAGTCATCTACAACACAATCTAAATCAAAGTTCTACAAAAATGGTTGATTATGGGTGAAAAATTGGAGTTCACATGACATAGATGCAACATAGCCTTAAAATCAAGTCTCTGCCGAACTCGACATTAAATCAATTGAAATTCAAAATTCATGACAACCTATAGAAAATAAAGTTTCGTAGTAGTAATCTACAGCACAATATAAATAAAATTTCTCCTAACATGGTTGATTATGGGTGAAAAATTGGAGTTCACGTGACACAGATGCAATGTAGCCTTAAAATCAGGTCGTCGTCAAACTCGACATTGAATCGATGGAAAATCGACATTCACGAAAATCGATAGAAAATAAAGGTTCTTAGTAGTCATATACAACATAATCTAAATCACAGTTATCCAAACATGGTTGATTATGGGTGAAAAATCGGAGTTAATGTGAAACAGATGCAACATAGCCTTAAAATCAGGTCTTCGTCGAACTCAACATTGAATCGTTGGAAAATACACATTCACGAATGTCGATAGAAAAGAAAGTTTCTTAGTAGTCATCTACAACACAATCTAAATCAAACTTCTCCAAAAATGGTTGATTATGGGTGAAAAATTGGAGTTCACATGACAAGGATGCAACGTAGCCTTAAATTCAGGTCTTCACTGAACTCGACATTAAATCAATGGAAAATCAACATTCAAAATAACCTATAGAAAATAAAGGTTCATACTAGTCATGTACAACACAAAATAAATCAAATTTCTCCAAACATGGTTGATAATGGGTGAAAAAATGGAGTTCACGTGACCCAAATGCAACTTAACCTTAAAATTAGGTCTTTATCGAATTTGACAGTGAATCGATGGAAAATCAAACATTCACAAAAATTAATAGAAAAAAAAGGTTCGTAGTAATCTACAACACAATCTAAATAAAATTTCTCCAAACATGGTAAATTATGAGTGAAAAATTGGAGTTCGCGTGACACAGATGCAACATAACCTTAAAATTAGGTCTTTGTCGAACTAGACATTAAATCGATGTAAATTCAACATTCATGAAAAGCGATAGAAAATAAAGGATCTTAATAGTCATATACAAAATAATCTAATACAATGTTCTGATAACATGGTTGATAATGGGTGGAAAATTGGAGTTTGCATGACATATATGTAACATTGCCTTAAAATCAGGTCTTCACCGAACTCAACATTAAATCGATGCAAATTCAACATTCATAAAAATTGATAGAAAATAAAGGTTCTTAATAATCATCTACAACACAATCTAAATCAAAGTTCTCCAAACATGGTTGATTATGGGTGAGTTTGCATGACATAGATGCAACGTAGCCTTAAAAGCAGGTATTTGCCAAACTCGTCATTCAATCGATGGAAATTGAACATTCACGAAAATGATAGAAATTATAGGTTTTACTAGTCATCTACAACACAATATAAATCAAAGTTCTCCAAACATGGTTGATTATGGTTGAAAAATTGGATTTCACATAACACAAATGCAACATAGCCTTAAAATCAGGTCTTCGCCAAACTCGACATCAAATCGATGAAAATTCAACATAAACGAAAACCGATAGAAAACAAAGGTTCTTAATAGTCATCTGCAACACAATCTAAATCAGTGTTGTCCAAAAATGGTATTATGGGTGAAAAATTGGAGTTTCCATGACATAGATGCAACATAGCCTTAAAATCAGGTTTTCTCCGAATTAGACATTAAATAAATTGAAATTCAACATTCACGAAAGTAGATAGAAATTAAAAGTTCTTAATAAACATCTACAACACAATATAAGTCAAAGTTCTCCAAACATAGTTGATTATGGGTGAAAAGTTGGAGTTCGCGTGACACAGATGCAATATAGCCTTAAAATCAGGTCTTCACCGAACTCGACATCAAATTGATGGAAATTCAACATTCACGAAAACCGATAGAAAATAAAGGTTCTTACTAGTCATCTACAACACAATCTAATTCAAATTTCTCCAAACATGGTGGATTATAACTGAAACATTGAAGTTCATGTGACATAGATGCAACGTTGCCTTAAAATTAGTTCTTCGCCGAAATCAATATTAAATCAATTGAAATTCAACATTCATGAAAACCGACGGAACATAAAGGTTCTTAATAGTCATTTACAACGTAGCCTTAAAATTAATTCTTCGCTCAACTCGATATTAAATCGATGGAAATTCAACATTCATGAAAAGCGATAGAAAATAAAGATTAATAATAGTCATCTACAACACAATCTAAATCAAAGTTCTCCACACATGGTTGATTATGGGACAAACATTGTAGTTCGCATGACACAGATGCAATGTAGCCTTAAAATTAAGTCTTTGTTGAACTCAACATTAAATTGATAGAAAATAAAGGTTCTCAATGGTCATCTACAACACAATCTAAATAGTCTTCGGAGAACTTTGATTTAGATTGTGTTGTAGATGACTAGTAAGAACCTTTAATTTCTATCCTTTTTGTGAATGTTCAATTTCCATTGATTTAATGTTTTTGATAAAAGGGTAAAACAGGTTTTATAGGGACCCGAAACCACAAAGTTTACAATACCACAAAGAGGATACCAGAGATCCACCCAAAAAAATAGCTGCCCAAGAAAGAACCAGCAGCAACCAAACAGAAAGGACCAAAAAGGTCAAGAAAGAAGGACTAGCAGAGGAAGCACAAAGAAAACCCCAGCCATTAATTCAGATTCCTAAGGACAGACTCTATCTCCGCCTCCAGATCCTGCATATCTTTAACCCCCTTTTTAAAAGTTTGAACCATTTTTGGAGTAAGGGGGGCCTTGCACTTTAGATTGGCTCTGGTTCTTCTGGAAATGCCAGCTTCCGTATCCTGGCTTTTATCCTCGGTATCCTCCAGATCAACCACCAGAGACCCCTGCTAGGCTTTATCAAGATTCTTAGTCATCACATTAATGATTATAGCATTCTGTCTTGCTATATGGTTGTTTTGCTCGACGACAATTTTGATGGTATTCGTTAAGCTCTCAGCTTCGGTGTCAATCTTTGAGTTCGATGAAGAACTGGTTTAAAGGCTATGTTGCATCTCTGTCATGCGAACTCCAATTTTTCACCCATAATCAACCATGTTTGCAAAACTTTTATTTAGATTGTATTGTAGATGATTATTAAGAACCTTTATTTTCTATTAGTTTTTGTGAGTGTTGAATTTCAATCGATTTAATCTCAAGTTCAATGATGACCGGATTTTAACGCTACATTGCATTTGTGTCACACAAACTAAAAATTTTCACCCATAATCAACCATGTTTGGAGAACTTTGATTTAGATTGTGTTGTAGATGACTATAGAGAACCTTTATTTTCTATCGATTTTCATGCATGTTAAATGTAATGTCGGGTTTGACGAATACCGTATTTCAAGGCTACGTTGAATGTGTGACGTGAACTCCAATTTTTTACCCATAATCAACCATGTTTAGAGAACATTGATTTAGATTGTGTTGTAGATGACTATTAAGAACCTTTATTTTCTATCGATTCTCGTGAATGTCTAATTTTAATTGACTTAATGTCGAGTTTGGCAAAACATGATTTTAAGGCTACATTGCATCTGTGTCACTGAAACTCTAAATTTTCACCATAATCAACTATGTTTGGAGAACCTTGATTTAGATTGTGTTGTAGATGACTGTTAAGAACCTTTATTTTCTATCAGTTTTTGTAAATGTTGAATTTCCATCGATTTAATGTTGAGTTTAGTGAAGACTTGATTTTAAGGCTACGTTGCATTTGTGTCACGTGACCTCCAATTTTTCACCCATTATCAACCATGTTTGGAGAACTTTTATTTAAATTGTGTTGTAGATGACTAGTAAGAACCTTTAAATTCCATCGATTTAAGGTTGAGTTCGGCAAAGATCTAATTTTAAGGCTATGTTGCATTTGTGTCATGTGAACTCCAATATTTCACCCAAAATAAACCGTGTTTGGAGAACTTTGATTTAAATTGTGTTGTAGATGACTATTAAGAATGTTTAATTTTGATCATTTTTTGTGAATGTTGAATTTCCATCGATTTAATGTCGTGTTTACCAAAGACCTAATTTTAAGGCTATGTTGCATCCGTGCCACGTGAACTCCAACTCTCAACCCATAATCAACCATGTTTGGAAAATGTTTATTTAGATTGTGTTGCAGATGACTATTAATAACCTTAATTTTCTATTGGTTTTCATGGTTGAATTTCCATTGATTTAATGTCAGTTCGGCGAACACCTAATTTTAAGGCTATGTTGCATCTGTGTCACACGAACTCCAACTCTCCACCCATAATCAACCATGTATTGAGAAATTTGATTTAGATAGTGTTTTAGATGACTATTAAGAACCTTCAATTTCTATCAATTTTCATGATTGTTGAATTTCAATAGATTTAATGTCGAGTTTGGCAAAGACCTCATTTTAAGGCTACGTTGTCAGTGTGTCACATGAACTCCAATTTTTCACTCATAATCAATCATGTTTGGAGAACTTTGATTTAGATTGTGTTGTAGATGACTATTAAGAACCTTTAATTTCTATCAATTTTCATGATTGTTGAATTTCAATATATTTAATGTCGAGTTCGAAAATTTTAAGGCTAGGTTGTTGCTGTGTCATGCAAACTCCAATTTTTCACACTTAATCAACCATGTTTGGAGAACTTTGTTTTAGATTGTGTTGTGAATGACTATTAAGAACCTTTATTTTCTATGAATTTTCATGAATGTTGAATTTGCATCGATTTAATGTCGAGTTCGGCGAAGACATGATTTTAAGGCTAGGTTGTATCTATGTCACACAAACTCCAATTTTTCTCCCATAATCAGCCATGTTTGGAGAACTATGATTTAGATTGTGTTGTAGATGACTATTAAGAACCTTTATTTTCAATCAATTTTAAGGCTATCTTGCATCTGTGTCACGTGAACACAGATTTTTCACACATAATCAACCATGTTTGGAGAATTTTTATTTAGATTTTGTTGTAGATGACCATTAAGATCCTTTATTTTCTATCGATTTTCGTCAAATGTTGAATTTCAATCAATTTAATGTCGAGTTTGTCGAAGACCTGATTTTAAGGCTACATTACATTTGTGTCACGTGAACTCAATTTTTTTACCCATAATCAACCATTTTTGAAGAACTTTGATTTAGATTGTGTTGTAGATTACTATTAAGAACCTTTATTTTCTATTGGTTTTCATGAATGTTGAATTTCCATTGATTTAGTGTCGAGTTTGGTGAAGACTTGATTTTAAGGCTATGTTGGATATGTGTCATGTGAACTCCAAATTTCACCCGTAATCAACCATGTTTTCATAACTTTGATTTAGATTGTGTTGTAGATGACTATTAAGAACCTTTATTTTCTATCGATTTTTGTGAATGTTGAATTTTCATCGATTTAATGTCGAGCTCAGTGAAGACCTCATTTTAAGCATACATTGGATTTGTGCCACGTGAACTCCAATTTTTCACCCATAATCAACCATGCTTGGAGAACTTTGATTTAGATTGCGTTATAGATGACTATTAAGAACCTTTATTTTCTATTGGTTTTCTTGAATGTTGAATTTAAATCGATTTAATGTCGAGTTCGATGGAGACATGATTTTAGACTATGATGCATCAATGTCACATGTACTCCAATTTTTCACCCATAATCAACCATGTTTGGAGAAATTTTATTTAGATTGTGTTGTAGATGTCTATTAAAACCCTTTAATTTCAAACATTTTTCATGAATAATGAATTTCCATCGATTTAATGTCGAGTTCGACAAAGACCTGATTTTAAGGATACATTGCATATGTGTCACACGAACTCCAATTTTTCACCCATAATCAACCATGTTTGGAGAACTTTGGTATAGATTGTGTTTTAGAAAACTATTCAGAACCTTGATTTTTTATCAGTTTTCATGAATATTGAATTTACATCAATTAAATTTTCAGTTTTGTGAAGCCCTGATTTTAAGGTTGTGTTGCATTTGTCATAGGTGAACTCCAATTTTTCACCCACAATCAACCTTTTTTGGAGAACTTTGATTTACATTGTGTTCTAGATGACTATTAAGAACCTTTAATTTCTATCAATTTTCGTGAATGTTGAATTTCCATTGTTTTAATGTGGAGTTTGGCAAAGGTCTTGGTTTAAGGCTACGTTACATCTATGCCATGTGAACTCCAATTTTTCACCCATAATAAACCATGTTTGGAGAATTTTCATTTAGATTGTGTTGTAGATGACTAGTAAGAACCTTCATTTTCTATCAGTTTTCATGAATGTAGAATTTCCATCAATTTAATGTTGAGTTCGTCGAAGACCTAATTTTAAGGCTACCTTGCATCTGTGTCACACGAAATCCAATTTGTAACCCATAATCAAGTAGGTTTGGAGAATTTTGATTTAGATTTTTTTTTAGATGACTATTAAGAACCTTTGTTTTCTATCGGTTTTCGTGAATGTTGAATTTCCATCAATTTAATGTCAAGTATGGTGAAGACCTAATTGTAAGGCTACGTTGCATCTGTGTGACACAAACTCCTATTTTTCACCCATAATAAACCATGTTTTGAGAACATTAATTTAGATTTTGTTGTAGATGACTATTAAGAACCTTTAATTTCTATCAATATTCGTGAATGTTGAATTTCCATCGATTTAATGTTGAGTTCACTAAAAACCTGATTTTAAGCCTACATTGTATCTGTGTTACACGAACTCCAATTTTTCACCCATAATCAACCATGCTTGGAGAAATTTTATTTAGATTGTGTTGTAGATGACTATTAAGAACTTTTATTTTCTATCGATTTTTGTGAATGGCTAATTTGCATCGATTTAATGTCGAGTTCGGTGAAGACCTGATTTTAAGGCTACGTTGCATCTATGTCACATGAACTCCAATTTTTAACCCATAATCAACCATTTTTGGAGAACTTTGATTTAGATTGTGTTGTAGATGACTAGTATGATCCTTTATTTTGTATCTTTTTTCATGACTGTTGAATTTCCATCGATTTAGTGTCGAGTTTGGTGAAGACCTGATTTTAAGCCTACGTTGCATTTGTCTCACGCGAACTCCAAATTTTCACCCATAATAAACCATATTTGGAGAATGTTGATTTAGATTGTGTTGTTGATGACTATTAAGAAACACTATTTTCTATCGATTTTTGTGCATGTTGAATTTCCATCGATTTAATGTCATGTTCAATGAAGACCTAATTCTAAGACTATGTTGCATCTATGTCACTCGAACTCCAATTTTTCTCCCATAATAAACCATTTTTGGAGAAATTTGATTTAGGTTGTGTTGTAGATGTCTACTAAGCAACTCTAATTTCTATCATTTTTCGTGAATGTTGAATTTCCATTGATTTAATATTGAGTTCGGCGAAGACCTGATTTTTAGGCTACATTGCATTTGTGTTTTGCAAACTCCACTTTTTCACCCATAATCAATCATGTTTAGAGAACTTGGATTTATATTGTGTTGTAGATGACTATTAAGAAACTGTATTTTCTATCAATTTTCATGAATGTTGAATTCCCATTGATTTAATGTCGACTTCGGTGATGACTTGATTTTAAGGTTACGTTGCAGCTATGTTACGTGAACTCTAATTTTTCAACATAATCAACCATGTTTGGGGATATTTTATTTAGATTGTGTTGTAGATGACTATTAAGAACCTTTAATTTCTATCGATTTTTGTGAATGTTGAATTTTCATCGATTTAATGTCGAGTTTCACGAAGACCTAATTTTAAAGCTACGTTGGATCTGTGTCATGTGAAATCCAATTTTTTACCCATAATCAAAAATTATTGGAGAATATTGATTTAGATTGTGTTGTAGATGACTATTACGAACCTTTTTTTTCTATCAATTTTCATGAATGTTGAATTTTCATCGATTTAATGTCGAGCTCGGTGAAGACCTTATTTTAAGCCTACATTGCATTTATGTCACATGAACTCCAATTTTTTACCCATAATCAACCATGCGTGGAGAAATTTGATTTAGATTGTGTTATATATGACAATTAAGAACCTTTATTTTCTATTTGTTTTCATGAATGTTGAATTTAAATCAATTTAATGTCGAGTTCGGTAAAGACGTGATTTTAGGCTATGATGCATCTGTGTCACGTGTAGTCCAAATTTTCACGCGTAATCAATCATGTCTGGAATTTTTTTATTTAGATTATGTTGTAGATGACTATTAAAAACCTTTAATTTTTATCATTTTTTGTTAATGATGAATTTCCATCGATTTAATGTCGAGTTTGATGAAGACCTGATTTTAAGGGTACATTTCATGTGTCACATGAACTCCAATATTTCACCCATAATCAACCATGTTTTGATAAATTTGATATAGATTGTCTTTTAGAAAACTATTTAAAACCTTTAATTTTTACCAGTTTTCATGAATATTGAATTTACACCGATTTAATGTCGAGTTTTGTGAAGTCCTGATTTTAAGGTTGTGTTGCATTTGTCTCACGTGAACTCCAATTTTTCACTCATAATGAACCTTTTTTGGAGAAATTTGATATAGATTGTGTTCTAGATAACTATTAAGAAGCTTTAATTTCTATCAATTTTTATGAATGTTGAATTTCCATTGTTTTAATTTCGAGTTTAGAAAAGACCTTGATATAAGGCTACGATGCATCTGTGCCATGCAAAATCTAATTTTTCACCCATAATAAACCATGTTTGGAGAAGTTTGATTTAGATTGTGTTGTAGATGACTGGTAAGAACCTTTATTTTCTATCAGTTTTCATGAATGTAGAATTTCCATCGATTTAATTTCAAGTTCGTTGAAGACCTGAATTTAGGCTACCTTGCTCTGTGTCATGAGAACTCCAAAATTTAACCCATAATCAACTAGGTTTGGAGAACTTTAATTTTTATTTTTTTGTAGATGACTATGAATAACCTTTGTTTTCTATCATTTTTCATGAATGTTGAATTTCCATCGATTTAATGTCAAGTACTATGAAGACCTGATTGTAAGGCTACGTTGCATCTGTGTCATGCGAACTGCAATTTTTCAGCCATAATAAACCATGTTTGGAGAACATTAATTTAGATTTAGTTGCGGATGACTATTAAGAACCTTTATTTTCGATTAATTTTTGTGAATGTTGAATTTCCATCGATTTAATGTTGAGTTCGCTGAAAACTTGATTTTAAGCCTACATTGCATATGTGTCACGTGAACTTCAACTCTCCACCAATAATCAACCATGTTTGGATAACTTTGCTTTAGATTATGTTGTAGATGACTATTAAGAACCTTTATTTTCTATCTTTCTTGTGAATATTGAATTTACATTAATTTACTGTTGAGTTGGACGAAGAACTAATTTTAAGGCTATGTTGCATCTGTGTCACGCGAACTCCAATTTTTCACCCATAATAAACCATGTATTGAGAACTTTAATTTAGATTGTGTTGTAGATCAATTAAGAACCTTTTATTTCTATCGATTTTTGTGATTGTTGAATTTCAATAGATTTAATGTCAAGTTCAACAAACACCCGATTTTAAGGCTACATTGCTACTATGTCGCGTAAAATCCAAATTTTCACCCATAATCAATCATGTTTGGAGAAAATTGATTTAGACTGTGTTGTAGATGACTAGAAAGAACCTTTATTTTCTATCGATTTTTCTTGCATGTTGAATTTCCCTCAATTCAATGTCGAGTTCGGTGGAGCTTGATTTTAAGGCTCCATTGCATCTGTGTCACGTGAACTCCATTTAATGTCGAGTTCGTTGAAGACCTAATTTTAAGGCTACGTTGCATTTGTGTCACAAAAACTCCAATTTTTCACCTATAATCAACCATGTTTGGAGAACTTTGATTTAGATTGTGTTGTAGATAACTAGTACGAACCTTTATTTTCTATCGGTTTTTGTCAAATTTGAATTTCCATCGATTTAATATCCAATTTAGAGAACACCTAATTTTAAGCCTACGTTGCATCTATGTCATGCAAAATCCAAATTTTCACCCATAATAAAGCATGTTTGGAGTACTTTGATTTAGATTGTGTTGTAGATGACTAGTACGAACCTTTATTTTCTATCAGTTTTTGTGAATGTTGTATTTCCATCGATTTAATGTTGAGTTCGGAGAACACTTGATTTTAAGCCTACGTTGCATCTCTGTCATGAGAAATCTAATTTTTCACACATAATAAACCATGTTTGGAGAACTTTGATTTAGATTGTGTTTTATATGACTATTAAGAACCTTTAATTTATATCGATTTTGAAGAATGTTGAACTTCAATCGATTTAATGTCGAGTTCGGCGAAGACCTGATTTTGAGGCTACGCTGCATGTATGTTATGCAAACTCCAAATTTTTACACATAATTTACCATGTTTGAAGAAATTTGATTTAGATTGTGTTGTAGATGACTATTAAGAACCTTTATTTCCTATTGGTTTTCGTGAAAGTTGAATTTCTTATCAATTTAATGTGGAGTTTGACGAAGACCTGACTTTAAGGCTATGTTGCATCCATGTCACGTGAACACCAAATTTTCACCCATAATCAACCATGTTCTGAGAACTTTGATTTAGATTGTGTTGTATATGACTATTAAGAACCTTTATTTTCTATCAATTTTTCGTGAATTTTGATTTTCCATCAATTTAATATCAAGTTTGGGGAAGATTTGATTTTATGGCTACACTGCATCTATGTCACGCGAACTCTAATTTTTCACCCATAATCACTCATGTTTAGAGAACTTGGATTTATATTGTGTTGTAGACCACTTTTAAGAACCTTTATTTTCTATCAATTTTCATGAATGTTAAATTTCCTTTGATTTAATGTCAAGTTCAGTGAAGACTTGATTTTATGGCTACCTTGCATCTATGTCAAATGAACTCTAATTTTTCAACATAATCAACCATGTTTGGAGAACTTTGATCTGGATTTTGTTGTACATGACTATTATGAACCTTTATTTTCTATCGATTTTTGTGAATGTTGAATTTCCATCGATTTAATGTTGAGATTGGTGAAGACCTGGTTTTAAGGCTACATTACATCTGTGTCACATGAACTCCAATTTTTAATGCATAATCAATCATGTTTGGAGAACATTGATTTAGATAGTGTTGTAGACAACTATTAAGAAGCTTTATTTTCTATTAGTTTTCATGAATATTTTTTTTTTTATGGATTTAATATCGAGCTCGGTGAAGACCTCATTTTAAGCCAACATTGCATTTGCATCACGTGAAATCCAAATTTTCACCCATAATCAACCATGCTAGGAGAACTTTGATTTAGATTGTGTTACAGATGACTATTAAGAATCTTTATTTTCAATTGGTTTTCATGAATGTTGAATTTAAATCGATTTAATGTAGAGTTTGGTGAAGACCTGATTTTAAGGCTACGTTGCATATGTGTCACATGTACTCCAATTTTTCACCCATAATCAACCATTTTTAGAGAGCTTTGATTTATACTGTGTTGTAGATGACTAGTAAGAACCTTTATTTTCTATCAGTTTTCGTGAAATATTGAATTTCCATCAATTTAGTGTCGAGTTCAATCAAGACCTAATTTTAAGGCTAGCATCTATCACATGAACTCCAATTTCTCACCTATAATGAAACATGTTTGGAGAAATTTTATTTAGATTTTTTTGTAGATGACTATCAAGAACCTTTATTTTCTATCAATTTTTGTGAATGTTTAATTTCCATCGAGTTAATGTCGAGTTCGGCGAAGACCTGATTTTAAGGGTATGTTGCATCTGTGTCATGCAAACTCTAATTTTACACCCATAATGAACCATGTATGGAAACTTTTGATTTAGGTTGTGATGTAGATGAGTAGTAAGAACCTTTATTTTCTATCAATTTTCATGAATGTTGAATTTCCATTGATTTAATGTCAGTTCAACGAAGACCTAATTTTAATCCTACATTGCATCTGTGTCATGCAAACTCCAACTCTCCACCCATAATCAACTCTCTTTGTACCCCTCCCTCTCTCCTTAAACCCTCTCTCTGTCTTTTCCTCCCACTCTCTCTCTCCCTCTCCCTCTCCCTCTCTCTCTAAAGCCCCCCCCTCTCTCTCTCTCTTCATGTCCGTCTCCCTCTCTACCTAAACCCCCCCTCCCTCTCTATGTACCCCTCCCTCTCTTTGTCTCCATCTCCCTCTCTCCCTAAAACCTCTCTATCTCTATCTCTATCTTTATCTATGTCTGTGTTTGTGTCTGTGTTTGTGTCTTTGTCTCTCTGTCTCTATCTCTCTCTATGTCTCTTTCTCTCTCACTCTATCTCTATCTCTTTGTCTCTTTCTCTGTCTCTATCTCTCTCTCTCCCTCTCCATAAACTATCTCTGTCTCTCTACCCATCCCTCTTTCTCTCTCTCTTCGTGTCTGTATCCCTCTCTACCTAAACCCTCTCTCTTTGTCTCTCTCTCTCTCTATGTACCCCTCCCTCTCTTTGTCTCCATCTCCCTCTCTCCCTAAACTCTCTCTATATCTCTCTCTTTGTTTGTCTCTATCTCTCTGTCTCTCTCTGTCTCTCTCTTTGTTTGTCTCTATCTCTCTCTCTCCCCCTCCCCCTCTACCTCTCCGTTAACCCTAAACCCCCCCTCTCTCTCTTTGTATGTGTCTCCCTCTCTACCTAAACCCTCTCTCTTTGTCTCTCTCTCTCTCTATGTACCCCTCCTCTCTTTGTCTCCGTCTCCCTCTCTCCCTAAACCCCTTTCTCTCTCTCTCTTTGTCTCTATCTCTATCTCTGTCTTTGTCTTTGTCTCTATCTATGTCTCTCTGTCTTTGTCTCTTTGTCTCTCTCACTCTCTCTCTCTCTCCCTAAACCATCTCTCTCTCTCTCTCTCTCTCTCTCTCTCTCTCTCTCTCTCATGTGTGTCTCCCTCTCTACCTAAACCATCTATCTCTGTCTCTATCTCTATGTACCCCTCCCTCTCTTTTTCTCCATCTCCCTCTCTCCCGAAACCATCTCTCTCTCTCTCACTCTCTGTCTCTCTTTGTCTCTATCTCTATAATTGTCTTTGTTTGTGTCTGTGTTTGTGTTTGTGTTTGTGCCTATGCCTGTGTCTGTGTCTGTGTCTGTGTCTCTCTATCTCTCTATCTCTATTTGTGTCCGTGTCTTTTTCTTTGTCTTTGTCTTTGTCTCTATCTGTGTCTCTCTGTGTCTCTCTCTATATCTGTATTTGTCTTTGTCTTTGTCTTTGTCTCTATCTCTATCTCTATCTCTGTCTCTATCTTTGTCTTTGTCTTTGTCTGTCTTTGTCTTTGTCTTTGTCTGTCTCTGTCTCTATGGTGCAGGAGCACCTTAAGATCTTTTGAAAGATCTTAGCACATTTTGGCTTGTAGGTGGTTCTAGCCAACCACCAAGGTAATAAGGACTATTTCATAAAGTCCCAAGGTTGATTTGGTGTGTGTGTTGTGGCAAGTTTGTTCAGAGTCTTGAGTTTTGTGTATTCTTAGGACATCTTGCAAAGTTGTCATGACAACTTTCCCTAAACACTAGGAAGATTTAATGTTGTTCTAAGCCCAACCTAAGGGTCCCAGTGGGAATAGCATATATAAGGTCAAACAAACCCTAATCTGACAAGGGGAAGGATTATTGTATGGATTGTGTCTCGGAAAGGATGGGTTTTTGACTGTGGATTTGTAATAGAGCCTTGATCCAGTCAATTAATGGATTGAAAGGACTGAACTAATGAATTGAGTCTTTAAATTGTGACATGTAACTACTTTGTGTGGCATTGGTTTGGTTGTTTGGCATGACTGGTTAACATTTTGTAGCATCTTTTTGTTCATCTGTTTCACTGCTCGATTCAGGGCCAGTTTTGTAAAAGATGCACCCCACTTGAATTCCCGTTGCTGAACTTCCATGGCCTCTTGGAATCAAGTAGAAGACCTTGTATATAGTGTAAATATGGTCTGTGGAGTCATTGTTTGCAGGAGAGCTAACTTTTCTATCAAGCTCTAGGCGAGTGCAGAGGCATTCTGGCTAGGTGCTTGAACAAAACAGAAGCAAGAGGGCTTATTATTTTGTGCCAATCATTAGTATGGAGGTGTAGGGGTATGTGTCTGGGACATGTGTATGCAAGGAGAAGTGTAGAGGAGGCCACTAAAGCACTCAATGAAGTTAAAGAAACCAGATTGTGTCACATGCCGTAGAAACCCTTGAAAATAGGCAGTTTGGTAACAGTCCTATGTACGGACACCAAGGAGATCTAAAACCTAGGAAATCTTGGAGCCTAGGAGGTCTATAGAGAGAATCCCTAAAGATTTTGGGGGTTTATTAAGGAAGATTAGGAGTTATTCCAAGAACACTGATTTTAGGAGGCCTAACTGAGCAAAAAGGCTACAAGGCCTAAAAATAAGGTTTACTTGAATTCAATGGACAAATGAAGAAAGAATCCAACAAGATGGATCAAAGTGAAGTAAGATCAACCAAGGAATAGTTGGAAGACCTATTCCTAGTCCCAAGAATGTCTTGGGAAACATTGTGGCAAAGTTGAGCCCAAACGTGCTTAGTAGGGGTGTGAGAGCAAAGGTGAGTGTTTGAAGTTGGTGGAGAGTTCTATAAGGAGATAGGGGTCTTAGGAGTGACCTCTAAGTAGGGTGGAGAAGAATACCCTAGTAATACCAAAGAGTAGGTCTTAGAAAGAGCAAATGTGCTCTTGAGAGATAGTACTCCCCATCAAATTAGTATCAGAGCAAGTTAAAAGGCTTGGGAATTGAGAACTGTATGTCAGAGGGACGTGACATGAATCCATAGGAGACAACACCATGGTGACCAATGCAGAACTAGCTAGATATTTGATAGAGCAAGAAGAAAAGAACAGACGTCTTGAAGGGATTGTGGAGGAGATGAAGCACAAACTAGAAGAGGTTGTAGAGACTGCAGGAAAGATGGAAGTGTAGTTAGTAGGGGTTAAAGACAAGGGTAAGAATCAAGTTGATGAAGAAATAGAACTAGAACCTGACCCTCCATTAGCAGAGGAACCCTTACTCAAAGCATTAAAGGCACTAACTAGCAAGGCACTAGAAGGCATCCATATTTTCACAGGAAGAATGGATGTAGAATTAGTTATGGAATGGATTGAGGGAATGGAAAATCACTTTGAATGTGATGGGGTTATAGAGGCACAAAAGGTGAAGATAGCCAAATCAAGGCCAAGAGGACAAGCATTAACTTGGTTGAATTTTTTGCAAGAAGAAAGAGAGAAGGAAGGCAATAAGCCAATAGGAAATTGGAAAACTATGGTGGCTAAAGTAAAGGAAAAATATCTACCTGAGGATTATGACATCTAATTGCATAAGAAGAGGCAAAATCTCAGACAAAGAGAACTAGATGTAGCTGCCTACACAAAAGAATTCAAAAAACTAAGCTTGAGGTCTAGAGTGCAAGGAAGTGAAAGCATTAAGGTTTCCAGTTATCTAAACGGCCTTAGATGGAACATACAAGAAGAGTTGAGTCTCTTTACACTTACTAACATCCATAGCTGTTATCAGATGGCTATTAAAGTGGAAGAAAAACTAAAAAAGGAACAAGATTCAAGTACTAGGGGTAGAGGAAAAGGCACAGACCCTAGAGGAGGACATAGAGGAGGTTTTGGTGGAAGGAGCAATGAGAATAGAGGCCAAGGCGATTCTAAGGTTGGTGAAAAATCCCATGAGACAAATAGTAGAGGGGGATACAGAGGTAGGAGTTCTCACAATGTTGGAAGAGGCAGATCAGGAGGATTTGGGAGAAACTCTCACTTTGCTTCCATGAAGTGTTACAATTGTGGGCAATTGGGTCACCCTGCATAGAGGTGTCCTGATAAGCCAACATCTTCACAAGGTGAGAAAATGATTGCTTATGTCCAAGATGAGGACTGTTCTAAACACTCAGAGGTGAGTTTAGATTCAGAGAAAGGGGACAATCTCATGTTGAGAAGGATCTTGATCAAAGCACCCGCAGAGGATGACCACAAATAACGGAGGGCTCTTTTTAGAGTCAAGTGAAAAATACTAGGCAAGGTATGCAAGGTCATCATTGATTTAGGATCCACTGACAATGTCATCTCAAAGGAGGCAGTACAGAAGTTGAACCTCACTAAGATATCTCATGTGTGTCCCTATAAAGTTACTTGGTTGAATTAGGGGCAAGATATATTGGTCAATGAGCAAGTATGGGTTGAGTTTACCATAGGGAAGTACCAAGATAGGATACTATGAGATGTGTTGCTAATAGATGCATGCCATCTGTTGCTTGGTAGACCATGGCAATATGACAGGGAGGCAGTACACCATGGCAAGGAAAAAAAGTATTCATTCAAAAAGAATGGAGTAACTTACAAGATTCAGTCTTTAATAGAAGAAGGCACAGTGGAGAAGGAAGAATCCCATACACTTTTGATGAGTGGGAAGGAATTCTTAAAAGACATGAAGGAGGAAGAAGGAGTTGGCTATGCCATCATGTTGAAGACAAAGGAGGAGGAGTCACCTAGTCAGTCACCTATGTCAACAGAAGTGAAGCAACTGTTAGACTTGTTCAAGGACATTATTTGTGAAGGTGCACCAGCCACACTACCACCTAAGAGGGAAATCAGTCATCAAATAGACTTTCTGACAGGAGCAACATTGCCTAATAAGGCTGCATACAAGATGACACCGGAGTAGAACAAAGAGATAGCAAGGCAAGTACAAGAGCTCTTGGACCAAGGGTCGATCAGAGAAACCATAAGCCCATGTGTTGTCCCAGTGGTGTTGGCTCCTAAGAAGGAAGATAAGTGGAGAATGTGTACTGATTCTAGGGAAATAAATAGGATAACTATTAGATATAGGTTTCCTACTCCTAGAATAGAAGATTTTATGGATTGTTTAGGGGGTGCTAAGTATTACTCCAAGATTGATTTAAAATGTGGCTACTACCAGATTAGGATGAAAGAGGGTGATGAATGTAAGTAAGCTTTTAAGACCACAAAGGGGTTATATGAGTGGTTGGTAATGCCATTTGGGCTTACAAATGCACCTAGCACTTTTATGAGGGTGAAGAATGAGGTCTTGAAGGACTATATAGGAGTCTTTGTGGTAGTCTACTTAGATGATATCCTCATCTTTAGTAAAACAAAAGAGGAACATATGAAGCACCTGGAACTTGTGTTGAAGAAACTTCAAGAGGAGAAGCTCACCATAAATCTTGAGAAGAGTGAGTTTATGAAACAAAAGCTAGTCTACCTAGGATTTGTAGTATCTCAAGGGGACTTGAAGATGGATAAGAGTGAGGTTGAATCCAGTCTCAGTTGGCCTACTCGAAAGACAAGGACTGAAGTTAGAAGTTTCCATGGGTTATCCCAATTCTATAGGAAGTTTATTAGAAGATTTAGTGAAATTTGTGCACCCGTCCTTGACACCATCAAAGGAGGACTTAATACAAAGTTTGTGTGGAGTAAAGAAGCCAATGAGGGGTTTGAGAGATAGAAAAAGGAAGTAGGTACCCAGCCAATACTGGTTTTACCAAGTTATGGCAAACTATTCGTAGTGGAATGTGATGCAAGCAACATAGTAGTGTGTGCAGTCCTAAGCCAAGAAGGTAGGCCAGTGGCATTCTTTAGTGAGAGGCTAAATGAAGCAAAGTCTAGATATTCATCCTATGACTTAGAGTTATATGCTTTAGTACAAGCCCTTAATAAGTGGAGGCACTATTTGTTGCCTAAAGAATTTGTGGTATACACTAATAACCAGGCCTTAAGCTACATAAACACACAAGAGAAGCTCAGTTTGAGGCATATAAAGTGGATGGAGTTTCTACAATCATACACTTTTACTATCAAGCACAACAAAGGGGTCAATAACAAAGTTGCAGATGCCCTTAGCAGAAGGTTATTTACCATTTAGGAGATACAACTATAGAGTACAGGGGTTGAGGGGTTCAAGGATCTTTATGAAGGAGATTCAGATTTCTCAGAGATCTATAAGGTGTGTATTGATTTTGAAAATCACTTTCACAGTGAGTATGCAGACTACACTTTATAGAATGGTCTATTGTTTAGAGGGAAACAACTATGTGTTCCAAGAGGTTCCATGAGGGAGAACCTCATCCAAGAAAAGCACAATGGTAGTTTGAGTGCACACTTTGGGTTAAAAAAGACCCTAGACTTAGTGGAGAGATTCTATTGGTGGCCTAAAATGCAGAGAGATGTAAGAAGGTATGTTGAGCAATGTGGAGTGTGTCAAAAGGAAAAGGGGACATCAATAAATGTAGGTCTTTACCAACCATTTCCCATCCCAAATAGACCATGGGAGTGCATAAGTATGGATTTAATAGTAGGGCTACCTAGGACACCAACTGGTTTGGATAGTGTGTTTGTGGTAGTGGACAGATTCAGTAATATGAGTCATTTCATCCCATGCAAAACAACACATGATGCTAGTCACATTTCCCACCTATTCTTCAAGGAGATAGTAAGGATACATGGGATGCCAATGAGCATAGTTGTGGATAGAGATGTGAAGTTCATGGGACACTTCTAGAAGACTCTTTGGAGGAGGCTAGGAACCAACTTTTCTCATAGTTCTACATACTATTCTCAAATGGATGGACAAACAGAGGTGATAAATAGGTTACTGGGTAACTTGTTGAGGTGTCTGACTAAAGAGTATGGACAAGGATGGGAACAAGTTATTCCATAGGTAGAATTTGCCTATAATGATAGCACAAACAGGACTACTGGTAAGAGTCCATTTGAAATTTTATATGGGTTACATCCAAGAGGTGTCTTGAGCTAAGAGACCTAAAGGGTTATGAAGGAATCAGTAGACATGCTGATGATTTTCTCAATCAATGAGAGAGGTTCATGAGCAAGTAAAGAAGACACTAATGGAGGTTAATCGGATGTTGAAAGCTAAAAGAGATGAAGGGAGGAGAGATCTACAATTTGAGATAGGTGATTTGGTAATGATCTACTTGAACAAGGCTAGACTACAGAAGGGCATACCAGGTAAGCTACAGATGAAAATGATAGGGCCATGTAAAGTGTTGGCTAAATATGGTCAAAATGCCTACAAGGTGGAATTACCCAAGGAGTTGGAGAGGTGAGTAAGGATGTGGAAGAACTCAAGTTAACTGATCAGATCATACCACAGGTTGACAAGATTCTAGATTCAAGGGTGAAGAAGAAGACTAGGCACAAGACATACATGGAGCACATAGTGAAATGGAGACACCAACTAGAGTCAGAGGCTACCTGGATAGCAGAGAGTGACTTCAAGAAGCATGGTATCAGTGAGGAGTTCTTAACACCAGAGGTTCCTTAACTTCCTTGTTGTAGGGGGAGAATGGTGTAGGAGCACCTTAAGGTCTTTTGAAAGATCTTAGCTCATTTTGGATTGTAGGTGGTTCTATCCAACCACCAAGGTAATAAGGACTATTTCATAAAGTCCCAAGGTTGATTTGGTGTGTGTTGTGTGGCAAGTTTGTTCACAGTCTTGAGTTTCGTGTATTATTAGGACATCCTACAAAGTTGTCATGACAACTTTCCCTGAACAAGTTAGGAATATTTTATGTTGTTCTAAGCCCAACCTAAGGGTCCCAACATGTGGGAATAGGATATATAAGGTCAGACAAACCCTAATCTGACAAGGGGAAGGATTATTGTACGAATTGTGTCTTGGAAAGGACAAGTTTTTGACGGTGGATTTGTAATAGAGCCTTGATCTAGTCAATTAATGGATTGAAAGGACTCAACTAATGCATTGAGTCTTTAAATTGTGACATTTAACTAATTTGTGTGGAATTGGTTTATTTTTTTGGCATGACTGGTTAACATTTTGTAGCTTCTTTGTGTTCATCTGTTTCATTGCCCGGTTCAGAGCTAGTTTTGTAAAAGATGCACCCCACTTGAATTCCTGTGGCTGAAGTTCCATGGAATCTTGGAATCAAGTAGGGGACTTTGTATATAGTGTAAATATGGTCTATGGAGTTATTTTTTGTAGGAGAGCTAACTTCTCTATCAAGCTCTAGGCGAGTGTAGAGGCGTTCTGGCTAGGTGCTTGAACATAACAGAAGAAAGAGGGCTTGCTTAATGGATTGGTTTGTGCCAATAATTTGTGTGGAGGTGTAGGGGCATGTGTCTGGGACATGTGTATGCAAGGAGAAGTATAGAGGAGGCCATTAAAGCACTCAATGAAGTTAAAGAAACCAGACTGTGTCACATGCCCTAGAAACCCTTGAAAATAGGGGGTTTGGTAACAGTCCTATGTATGGACACCAAGGAGGTCTAAAACCTAGGAAATCTTGAAGCCTAGGAGGTCTATAGAGAGAATCCCTAAAGATTTTGGGGGTTTGTTAAGGAATATTAGGAGTTATTCCAAGAACATTGGTTTTAGGAGGCCTAATTGACCAAAAAGGCTACAAGGCCTAAAAACAAGGTTTACTTGAATTCAATGGAAAAATGAAGAAATAATCCAACAAGATGGATTCGAGTGATGTAAGATCAACCAAGGAATAGTTGGAAGACCTATTCCTAGTCACAAGAATGTCTTGGGAAACATTGTGGCAAAGCTGAGCCCAAACGTGCGTAGTAGGGGTGTGAGAGCAAAGATGAGTGTTTGGAGTTGGTGGAGAGTTCTATAAGGAGATAGGGGTCTTAGGAGTGACCTCTAAGTAGGGTGGAGAAGAATACCCTAGTAAGACCAAAGAGTAGGTCGTAGAAAGAGAAAATGCTCTCTTGAGAGATAGTACTCACCATCACTCTGTCTATTTCTTTGTCTTTATCTTTGTCTCTATCTGTCTATCTCTGTCTTTGTCTCTATCTTCGTCTCTGTCTCTGTCTCTGTCTTTGTCTCTATCTTTGTCTTTGTCTCTGTTTGTCTCTCTATCTCTATCTCTTTGTCTCTATGTGTCTCTGTCTTTGTCTCTCTGTCTCTGTCTCTATCTCTGTCTCTCTCTATCTCTCTTTGTCTCTCTATGTATCTCTCTCTCTCTCTATCTCTCTCTCTCTCTCTATCTCTATCTCTCATTGTATTTGTCTCTATCTTTATCTTTGTCTCTATCTCTATCTCTATCTCTCTATCTATCTCTTTGTCTCTTTCTATCTCTATATGTCTGTTTGTCTGTCTGTCTTTGTCTGTCTGTCTGTCTGTCTGTCTGTCTCTGTCTCTGTCTATCTATCTATCTCTATCTCTCTAAGTTTGGTTCTATGATTGTGTCTGTGTCTATGTCTGTGTCTATGTCTATGTCTCTATCTTTTTCTTTGTCTCTATCTCTGTCTCTGTCGTTGTCTCTGTCTCTGTCTCTGTCTCTATCTCTATATCTATCTCTATCTTTGTCTCTGTCTCTATATCTGTCTCTATCTCTGTCTCTATCTCTATCTCTGTCTCTCTCTCTCTGTCTCTATCTCTATCTCTATCTCTATCTCTATCTCTTATTCTCTCTCTGTCTTTGTCTCTATCTCTATCTTTGTCTCTCTATCCCTGTCTTTGTCTTTGTCTCTGTCTCTGTCTCTCTGACTCTCTAACTCTCTGTCTCTCTGTCTCTATCTCTGTCTCTGTCTTTGTCTCTGTCTCTATCTCTGTCTATGTCTCTCTATCTCTTCGTCTATTTTTATGTCTTTCTATCTGTCTGTATGTCTGTTTGCTTGTCTATCTATCTGTATGTTTGTCTATTTGTCTCTATCTCTATCTCTATCTTTGTCTCTATCATTGTCTCTGTTTGTGTCTCTATGTCTGTGTCTATGTCTATGACTATGTCTGTGTCTCTATCTCTCTATCTCTATCTTTGTCTCTATCTATGTCTCTCTCTTTGCTTCTATCTCTATCTTTTTCTTTGTCTTTATCTTTGTCTTTGTCTCTATCTGTCTTTGTCTCTATCTATCTCTGTCATTGTTTGTCTCTGTCTCTATCTCTGTCTCTGTCTCTATCTCTGTCTCTATCTTTATCTCTGTCTCTGTCTCTGTCTCTGTCTTTGTCCCTCTCCCTCTCCCTCTCCCTCTCCCTCCCTCCCCCTTTCTCTCTCACACCATCTCCCTCTCTCCCTAAACCCTGTCCTTCTCTCCTCTCCCTAAACCATCTCTCTCTCTCTATGTCCCTTTGTCCCTCTCTCTCTATCCCTAAACCCTGAATCCTAAACCCTTTATCTCCCGGTCTATATATATTATTATATTTAATATATATTTAATAATATAATATACAATATATGTGTAATATAATATTGTATATTATAATAAGTTTATTTTATAATAAATAAATATTTATTTATAACGAATATTCGTTATTAGCACCACTGGATTTGTTGTCGGCATGGAATATATTAAAGTTTTACATAAAGGATATTCATTTCTTTGAGTCCTTTATAATGCAAAATCTTCCTCAGTTTCACGAACCCTGCCTCATTTTCACAACCTCCAAGTTTTTGCATTTTTTTCTTATTTTTTTGTTAATTATTGATTAATTTAAGGTTTATTTTAGCATTTTTTTGTAGTTTTATTGTTTTTTTTCATTTCTATCTATACTTACAAATAACTCTAAAACCCTAGTTAGGGGAAAACAAATAAAAAACATCAAAACAAAAAATTTGAACATTAATTACTAGAAAAAAAACAAAATTTTTTGAGTGTAACTATCCTCAATTTCACATCCAAGGTTAGTATTTCTTCATTTTAGAAAAAAAGTGGCCACTTAAGTCCCCTTTTTGGAACCATCTTGGTGCACTTACCCAAGAATAAAGCAAGATATAACACAAGTGCGCTATAACATGCACGGGTTATGTCTCAGTTTTGACATGGTTTTTTGCTTCTGTGGGAAACATGTCAACTAAAACATAACGTGAGCGCGTTATAACGCGTTTGCATTATGTCCTCCTTTATGTTAAATTCTAGTCTATTGAATGTATGCTGATATATTTGTATGTTTGTATGTACATGTATGCTTGTATGTCATATATGTATGCATGTATGCATGCTTGTATGTATGCATGTATGTATGTATCAATGCATGTAGATTGTATGTATGCCTATATGTATGTAAGATTGTATTTATACATGTATGTATGTAAGCTTGTATGGATGTAGGATTGTATTTACATATGTATTGTGCTTGTAGTGAGAGTTTGGAGAGAGGGAGAGGGGGTGGAAGTGAGAGTTAAAGAGAGAGGGAGTGGGAGAGAAAGGATTGGAGTGAGAGGGACTTAGCTAGGTAGAGTGGGAGGGATAGAGGGAGGGAGAGAAAGAGAGGGGGTGGGAGAGAGAGAGATATAGAGAAAGAAAGAGTTATGTAGGTAGGGTTCAAAATGGAGAGACTTGAGAGTGTGAGGGGGTGAGAGGGAGAAATTTGAGAGATAGGTAGTGAGAGGGAGTGGGAGAGAGAGGGAGTGTGAGTGAGAGACATGAGAGAGGGAGAGGGTGTTGGAGGGAGTGACTTGATAGAGGTAGATAAATAGGTGAGTGGAGTGAGAGGGACTTATCTAGGTAGTGTGGGAGGGATAGATAGAGAGAGGGGAGAGAGACAAAGAGAGTTACCTAGGTAGGTTTCTAGAGGGAGAGACCTGAGAGAGAGAGGGGGTGGGTGTGAGGGAGACACATGAGAGAGAGGGAGAGTGGGAGCGGGAGAGAGTGGGAGGGACATACAGAGAGGTGGATAGAGGGAGTGAGAGAGGGTGGTAGGGATTGATTGAATGAGAGGTACATAGAAAGAGGGAGATGATAGATAGAGACAATTAGAGAGGGTAGGAGGGAGGGTGAGAGGGAGAGGTGAGATGTATAGATAGAGAGAAAGTGATAGGGGTTGAGGGATTAGAGTGGAGGACCTATAAGGTTGATGGTTTCTAGGGCATTAGGGTTTAAGGGTTGAGGGTATAGGGTTGAGGGATTAGAGTGGAGGACCTATAAGGTTGATGGTTTCTAGGGCATTAGGGTTTAAGGGTTGAGGGTTGAGGGAATAGGGTTGATGGTAAAGGGTATTGGGTTGAAGGTATAGGGTAGAAGGTTTAAGGGTTTAGGGTTGAAGGGTTTAGGGTTAAGGGTTTACCTGGTTGAGGGTAAAGGGTTTAGGGTTTAGGTTTGAGGGTATATGGTTGAAGGATTAGGTTCAGGGTCCAATGTCAAAGGTAGAGGATATAGGAGTTGAGGGTTTAGGTTTTAAGGATTGAGGGTTGAGGTATTAAGGGTTGAAGGTTGAGGGTTTAATGTATAGGGTAGAAGGTTTAAGGGTTGAGGGTTGAGGATTGAGGGTTTAAGGTTGAGGGTTGAGGGTTGAGGGTATAGGGTATAGGGATGAGGGATTGGGGTTGAGGGTCCAATATATAGGATAGAGGGTATAGGGGTTGAGGGATTAAGGGTTGAGGGTTTAGGGATTAGGGTAGAGAGTTTTCTTGGATTTAAGGGTGTAAGGGTTGAGCGATTAGGGTAGAGGGATTAGGGTTTAGGGTAAAGGGTATTGGGTAGAGGGTAGAGGGTAGAGGGTAGAGGGTTTAAGAGTTTAGGGTTTAAGGGTTGAGGGTTTAGGGTTTAGGGATTTAAGAATTGAGGGATTAAGGGTCAAGAGGGTTGAGGGATTAGGGTAGAGAGTTTACTAACTGGGTTTAAGGGTTAAGGGTTGGGGTATTAGGGTTGAGGGAAGAGGGTAGAGGATTGAGGGTAGAGGGTAGAGGGTTTAAGGGTTAGGGTTTAAGGGTTCAGGGATTAAGAGGTTATAGGGTAGAGGGTATAGGACTTGAGGGAATAGGGTTTAAGGGTTGAGAGATTAAGAGGGTATAGGGGTTGAGGTATTAGGGTTTAAGGGTTGAAGGTTGAGGGATTAAGAGGGTATAGGGGTTGAGGGATTACAATTTAAGGGTTGAGGGATTAGGGTTTAAGGCTTGAGGGATTAAGAGGGTATAGGGGTTGAGGGATTAGGGTTTAAGGGTTGAGGGTTGAGGGTTGAGGGATTAAGAGGGTATAGGGGTTGAGGGATTAGGGTTTAAGGGCTGAGGGTTGAGGGATTAAGAGTGTGTAGGGGTAGAGGGATTAGGGTTTAAGGGTTGAAGGATTAAGAGGGTATAGGGGTTGTGGGATTAGGGTTTAAGGGTTTAAGGATTGAGGGTTGAGGGTTGAGGGATTAAGAGGGTATAGGGGTTGAGGGTTGAGGTTTTAAGGGTTGAGGGATTAAGAGGGTATAGGGGTTGAGGAATTAAGGTTTAAGGGTTGAAGGATTAAGAGGGTATAGGGGTTGAGGGATTAGGGTTTAAGGGTTGAGGGATTGAAAGGGTATAGGGGTTGAGGTATTACGGTTTATGGGTTGAGGGTTGAGGGATTAAGAGGGTATAGGGGTTGAGGGATTAGGGTTTAAGGGTTGAGGGTTTAGGGTTGAGTGTTTAGGGGTTTAAGAATTAAGGGATTAAGGGTCAAGAGGGTTGAGGGATTAGGGTAAAGAGTTTGCTAAGTCAGTTTAAGGGTTGAGAGTTGAGGGACTAGGGTTTAAGGGTTGAGAGATTAAGACCCTTAAATTCTTAACCCTCTACCCTCTATATCTCTCCCATTCTCCCACTCTCACACTCTCCCACTTTCTTCCACTCTCTTTTTCCCACTCTCCCCCTCTCTCCCTCCCTCTTGTTCTCCATCTCTCTCTCTCTCTCCCTCGCTATCTCTTTCTTCCCCTCTCTCTCCGCCTACCTCTACCTCTACCTCCCCCTCTCTCCCTCTCCCTCTCTCCCACTCTCTCTCACACTTATCTCTCTCCCCTCTATCCTTAACCCTAACCCTTTAAAACCTTAACCCTTAAACCCTTAAATCTTAACCCTCTACCCTCTATCTCTCTCCCAATCCATCTCTCCCTCCATCTCTATCTCCATCTCTCACTATCTCATTCTCCCCCTCTCCCTCTCTCCTCCCTCTCTCCCTCTCTCTCTCTCTCCCTCTCTCCATCTATCTCTCTCCCTCTCCCTCTCTATCTCTATCCCTCTTTCTACATCTCCCTCTCCCTCTCTCTCTCTCTCTCTCCCCTCTCTCTCTCTCTCTCCCACTCTCTCTTTCTCCTTCTCTCCCACTCTCTCTTTTTCCCACTCTCTTTCTTTCAACCATACACCCTTTACCTTTAACCCTGACACCTTAAACCCTAAAATAATTATACCCTCAACCCTACCTCCCTCTCTACTATATATCTGTCCTCTCTGCCTACCTCTTTGTCTCTCTCTCCCACACACAGACACTCTCACCTCTATCTCCTCTACTATAAGGGTACAGGGGAGAGATATACAATTAGGATAGAGGGTATAGATAAAGAGGGAGAAAATAAATCTATTTAAAAAACCATATTTCATATAACGCGAGCGCATTTTGAAGAAGTAGAGATGTTACCATATTAGCAAAAAATAATGTTAGCATGTTTTATCTTCCACTAAAAATGGTTAAAAAATTCAATATACCAGTGATGTCAAGGCGCACATTTTGCATATTCTCCTAGTTTTGTGTGTGCTACGACAAAAAGTAGCTTTTTGATGATGTTGTGAAGTGTGCAAGCATGTTATTCACATTCCACCACCTTTTCCATGATCTTTCTACCATCTTTGCATGAAATAGCAGAGTTTCCACATTGAAATACATATTCAAGTTTGAATTCCACTGAAAACTGATGTACAATTGAAGTTTGGAGGGGGACAAGCTTTTGAAAAAGTCAAATTGTTGTGAAGTTTGAAGAAGAAGAAGCTAAGGCTACATAATTGGGTTGAACTCCTCCATTTGAAAGTCTGGTTTTTTAGGTATGTGAAGTATTTACACATTTTCTTTCATTCTATTATGGATTTCTTTCATTTTTGTTATTTTGCATATTCCATGTTGATCATTGTTTTTTTGTCATTATAACCTTAGGTTGTCAATGCACATTTTAAATTACACAATTATATACACTTGCCACTTACCATTTTAAACCTGATGTAGAGCATCTACCAGGATCTACAAATCATCAAGGTTACTTCAGACCCTAACTTAAATTGAAGAAGATCAACCAACAAACTCATTCATCTTTTCATCAAAATCCTTCAATTTCACTTTATTTCATATTTCCACAAAAAATTAGAGCTTGGCTTCAACTCTTTGTCCAACTCAAAAATAGATTAACCATCATAAAATTTATTGTAACATAGCATAAACCTAATTAGAAATTCAGAACCACTCATTTCATTCATGATTCACTAATTGAAAAACTCAATGCTACAACTTACATGGAAAAATAACAAAAAATCATGGAAGGTAACTACCAACCTTTATCCAGACATCCAAGTAACTGTAATCAACATGCTATTGATTGAAATAAACCAAATACACATTCCAAATATCTCACCAAAATTCATCCTTTCGGCATGCTTCTCCTAGCAGTATTCTAAACCCGTGGTGCAGGGGCACCTACAACCATGTTTCAAAATCTACTTTGGTGACAGTTTGTTTTAAGGTCTTTGGGTGAGTTCAAGGTTTTTTAGATGCTTTGTGATAGATTTTATTGAAAATAAGGTCTAAATAGACCAATCTTTCATGTATTTAGGGATTTTGTGAGTTTGGTGATCAAATGTGCAATTATGCACTCTTGCTTCAGAAAATTGTCAATTTTTCCATTAATCTTTGAAGGAAAATTATTCAAATTGTAAATGGAAGTGCAAGACAAGAGTCTAGAAGTTTTATTAGGGATGAAATAAAGGTGTTTGAGTGGTCTTAGGTTGTCTGGACAACAAAGTTGTCAATGTTAGCAATTTGTAAGACAAATGAAGGTCCTAGTGTGAAATTGATATTCTTCCATAAAGGAATGTTCCTACTTTCATTCGACTCTCTTTGAAGAGGTTTTCATTGAACTTTGTGCTTGGAATTCATAAATTTCTAGAAATCGGGTTCTTGGACAGTCAAGGGTTTGAGGGAAATTTAATGTCTTAGATAGCATCCCACCTATTGTGCTCTCTGTGACTCAGTGGGGTTACCATGTAGGATGGACTTATAATTTTCTTAGGAGTAGAGAAGAACAATTTTAATTTTTTCCTCATGAATGATTATCGTTTAAGGCGAAATACCCTATTTTATCATAGAAAATAATGGTGCAGACCTAAGAAAGAGAGGTGCAGCATTTCTAGAGGGAAGATGAGGGTTCCTTAAGCTTAAGGGAACCTATATAGAGGTGTCTAGGCAGTTTTTTTGAATTGGGAAGTTGTGGAAGGTAGAGTTTTAGTAAGGAGGCCTAAAAACCCTTGTTTCCTAGGTTCTATAGAGGGTTTTGAAACTTGTTGATGGAATGAGTACTTGGGGTCCTCAAACCTTGATAATTGTTAGTTTTGAAACTTAAGATAAGAGTTTTTCAGTCATGGAGGCCTGGTGGTGGGTTCTTGAGGGTGTCCCTTTGTAAAATTGGCTAATTTGAGCCATAAAACAGTGAAATTTGTCATTTTGAGGAAAGTCTCTTAAAAGAGTAATATGTGGATTTTTTATATGTCTCATACCACTGAAATGGATATATATATATATATATGTATATATCAATCATTTTTTTGATAGGTGTTTTGGGAGGTTTGTGAGAAAAATCCCTAAAATTGGTTTGTGAAGCCTACAAGGCAATTTTGGGTCAAATGTGGATTTTAGAAGAGTTTGTTTGATCTTCTTTTTGGAGGTGGTTGAATGTCAAGATGTTGACATCTTGAAGGTGTTTAAAATATTTTCCTGCATAAAATTTCAATTTGAAGTCATAATGAAGAGTCATAGTTGATAGGTAACCCTGTTGTCCTGTTGAGTCAATTGAAGGTTGATGTCTTGGTTGGCATATTTGAGAGAAATTGTGTCAGTTTGTATCTTGGGTTCACACCACTCTACATCAGCTCAGTTCCAGGCACACAACATACTCCCCCAATGTATCTAACTTGTTCTGTAACTTCCTAACTAACTTATCCCTTGACAACTTTGCCAAAAATGCAATTTGTTGCAAATGTCAAGCCAAATCTTGCCCCTAAACACCTAGAATGACTCAAACTATCTAAATAAATATTAAGCATGGTCTCATAGATGTTATTTAAAATAGATCAATATCTTAGAATAAATAAAAAAAAAACCTTTCTTTTACCCATCTTCACATGCACCAAAAACCCTCCTTTTTACCCAATAAACTAGTGGTTTATTGAAAACACACATCCAACCCTCACACAATCTTATGAATACTTCAAACAGGTCTAAAATGGTTTTCACAAACTCAATTCAACAAGAAACCATGGTGCCCCAATGCAAAACACACTTTAGCATATCAAAACCACTCAAAATCTCATGGAAAAATCAAAATTTCACTATAGGGCTTCATGCCCAACACCCTTTTAGACCTCCCCTGCACAAAAACAAAATTCCCTCACCTATTTACTGATGATCTTCCTTCAAATATTCATAATAATTCTTTGCATCGATGTTTTCCTAAAGCCTAGACAACAACTTCTTAAATTGACAATTTTCATTCAATGGTGCCCCCGCACCATGTATGTTTCTACTGTTTGTATACATATATATGAAATAAGTTGACATTTTGTATGCTTGTCCATGCTACAGATAAAATTATCCACCATGCCGAAGAAAAAGACAAAGAGGAAACTAAGAGACAAAGAGAAGGAAACCTTCAAAGCAAAGGAGAGAGTTCAAATGGCGACATATTATGAAAAGAAGAAATTGGGAATGATTGACAAAACAAGCCAATTGAAGAGGAACCTCAACCGTAAAAAATGAGAAAAGGAATTGGCAGCACAAAATGAACGAATGCGAAAGCATCATGTTAAGACAGATTCAAATACCGTAGTTGAAGACACACCCTCTACAAAAAGTGAATATGAAGGGACACCATTAAGCACAAGCGAATATGGAGGGACACCATCTACCAGAAGTGAATATGGAGGGACATCATCTACTACAAGTGAATATGGAGGGACACCATCTACCACAAGTGAATATTGTTGGACACCATCCAACACATCTTAAGTTGAGAGTAAATAACCACTCTAATTTGATGAAGAAGATATGCCATCATCCCCACATGAACCTCAAGGTATGTCTTCTTCTCCACCCTCGATTGAAGGTATGCAATCTAACCCACCTCAATTAAATATTGATGAAATTCCTGATGTTGAGATGTATGTACCTAGGAGAACACCACCTAGAATTTTGTGTAGAAAGCCAAAGTATTTGATTAATATTGATGGGGATATTTTGCAGCACATGGAAGGCAAGATTCCAGCACACACTTGTAGAAGATATGTTGATAAGATTTGGAAATTCTTCTTTGAAAGGCTAAATGAGATCGCAAGATATCAACTATTTGTTGAAATGATGGGGGTGTAAAGTATAGGAACATCATGAAGACTCTTGGGTTGAGAACATAGAATGCATCAAGTGAAGACACTATTGTGAAAAATCTAATGGATGCTTATGAGAGTGTGGGTAAGACCTCATGCTCAAAGGATAGTAATGTCAACCGATGTGTCATTACATCGACTTTGGTAAGCTCTCAAACAAAGAGAGCTCGTCTCATTAGAAAGAGGAGTGAACAAATGGGAATTAGTAGAATTTTTTTATCAAGAGCCATTCAAAGGTGGCAAATAATTGAGGGCACTGATTCAAATGAATTATGGGAATTCTCGGGGAGACTATCATGAAAAGATAAAGAAGTTGTCGAAGACTTGAGAACACTAAGTGAAGAGTATTGGAAGAATAACACAAGGCCTAATTTACAAAAGAACATACCCTTAAACATTCAACAACCCCCATAAATTATTGGGGCAGCAATTATCATGTATCCAAACCCTTAGATCTATAATTTGTCTCAGGAGAAACTCACTCCACCATGCCAAACCAAAACCCTTATTTTATGCTAGTATAAAGAGGGTAAATTAAAATGAATAGTTCCATACCTTACCAGAACATTCCACTACCTTAGACCTTCTTAAAATCACTGACATAAACTCAAAATACAAACACCCAACCTCTACATGCAATATTTTATCAAACCCTAGGGTGAAACCTCATTTTTCATGCCCTTTTCCATCAAAATCTACAGGGGTAGCAACAAAAACCCCATAAAAATTATTCCCTTTCACTTAGAAACTTCTCGTCTAATTCTACAAGATTGCATTGGGCCCCTCTACAAAAACCTCTCTCGATTTTGGCTATCTCAGAGTGGTTTTCCCACGGCAGTGGATTTTCATTTGATGAAAAAAACATCAAATGCAAACAGTGCAAAGTTGCAAAGTGGTGCAACTTTCGATATGCAACTTGTGTGACCAAGTAGACTATTCCAATGCATTTGTATAGGTATTTTTACACTAGGTATGGTCCTCTTTCGCACCGAAACATGCAAAATCGCTCTGAGCTACGTTCAACCAGATCAATCCCTTAAGCATCTAAAGTGCTAAATGGTTGTAAACTTAAGCATACTATTACTTGGATAGCATGATGCTTAGAAACTTCATGTATGATCCAAAAGGATCATCTTGGGACCCTCTACAAAAAACTCTCTTTGTTTTGGCTATATTGGAGTGTTTTTCCGATGGCGGAGGATTTTTACTTGATGGAAAAAGTGTCAAATTTAAGCTATTTAAAGTTGCAAAGTGGTGCAACTTTCGCTCTACAACTCATGTGACCAAGAGGTTTATCCCAACGTGTCCGAATAGATATTTTTACACAAGGCATGGTCCTCTTTCACACTGAAACATGTGGAATTGCTTTGAGGTACGTTCAACCGGATCGATCCCTTAAGGGTCCAAAGTGCAAAATGGCTGGAAACTTCAACATACTATTACTCAGATATCATGATGCTTAGAAAATTCCCATCTAATCCTACAATATCATGTCAGGCCCCTCTACAAAATACTCTCTCGATTTAGGCTATCTCGTAGTGGTTTTCCTGTGGCAGCGGATTTTCACTTGATGGAAAAAGTGTCAAATGCAAGCAGTGCAAAGTTGCAAAGTGGTGTAACTTTCATTCTACAACTCATGTGACCAAGCAGACTATTCTAGCATGTTTGAATAGGAATTTTTATGTAGGCATGGTCCTCTTTCCCATCCAAACACGCAGAATCCCTCTGAGGTACGTTCCACCGGATCGATACCTTAAGGGTCCAAAGTGCAGAATGGCTGCAAAATTCAGCATGTTATTAATCAGATATCATGATTCTTATAAAATTCTCATTTGATCATACAAGATCATGTTGGGCCCCTTTTCAAAAACCTCTCTCGGTTTTGGCTATCTTGGAGTGGTTTTCCTATGGTGGCGGATTTTCACTTGATGGAAAAGTCTCAAATTCAAGTTGTGCAAAGTTGCAAAGTGGTGCAACTTTCACTCTGCAACTCGTGTGATGAAGCAGACTGCTCCAAAACATATGAATAAGTATGTTTATGCTAGGCATGGTCTTCTTTCGCACCGAAACACATGGAATTGCTCTGAGGTACGTTTCACCAGATCGATCCATTAAGGGTCCAAATTGCAAAATGGCTGCAAACTTTAGCATGCTATTACTCGAATACCATGACACTTAGAAACTTCTCTCCTAATCCTACAAGATTGTGTTGGGCCCCTCTACAAAAACCTCTCTCGGTTTTGGCTATCTTAGAGTGGTTTTCCCGTGGCAGCGGATTTTCACTTGATAAAAAAAGTGTCAAATTGAAACTGTGCAAAGTTGCAAAGTGGTGTAACTTTCACTTTGCAACTCGTGTGACCAAGTGGACTGTTCAAATGCATTTGAATAGGTATGTTTACACTAGGCATGGTCCTCTTTCACACCGAAACACACAAAATCACTCTGAGCTACATTCCACCGGATCGATCCCTTAAGGGTCCAAAGTGCAAAATGGATGCAAACTTCAACATGGTATTACTCGGATACCATGATGCTTAAAGACTTCTCATTTCATCCTACAGGATTGCATTGGGCCCCTCTCTAAAAGGCTCTGAAAGTGATTTTCTGGTGGCGGCTGATTTTCACTTGATGAAAAAAGTGTAAGCAGTGCAAATTTACAAAGTGGTGCAAATTTCGTTCTACAACTCGTGTGACGAAACAAACTATTCCAATGCATTCAAATAGGTATTTTTACGTTAAAAATAGTCCTATTTTGCACCCAAACATGTTGAATCACTTCGAGCTATGTTCAAACAGATCGATCCCTTAAGGGTCTAAAGTGCAAAAGGGAAGCAAAATTTGACAGGCTATTATTACTCTAAAACCGTGATGCTTATGACCTCTCCGTCTGGGCCTATGGGATTGCGTTGGGCCCTTCTACAATAACCTCTCTTAGTTTTTGTTATCTTGAAGTCGTTTTCCTGTGGTGACCAGTTTTCACTTGGTGGAAAAAGTGTCAAATTGAAGCAATGTAAAGTTGCAAATTGGTGCAACTTTTGTTTTGCAATTCGTGTGACCAAAACACGTCCCGATAGGTAGGCTTACGCTAGACATGGTCCTCTTTCATATCCAAATATGCAGAATTGATCTGAGTTGCATTCAACTGGCTTGATCCCTTATGATGACATGCAAAACAATGGAAAATAGAAACCTAGAAAAATGGTTGAGAAGTCTGAGTATTCCACACAAAAAGCATATGATCAATTGGTGCATGAGCACCTACACCACACCCTCAATCTTTGATTATCTTATGGTGAATAGGTTGGTCAATATGTTGTTGTGGGTATTTTCAGCATTATCTTTTCTTGAATAAGGTCAATTAAGACCATTAGGTATGTTTTAGGGCGAGGTTTGGGACTAGTGATGAAAAATGTGAAAATTTCAATCTTGCACTAGAAATTGACTTTGTAGCCTTTGAAGGAAAATTTGTGAATTTGTATATGAATATGCAACAATAGATTTTTTTTTGATGTAATAAGCTATTTCTAAGCCATTTGTGTGGGTTTAGAAATCATTAGTTTTAGTCACTAGGTTGGAGGAGTCTAAAGTTGCAAATTTGTAAGTTGCTTAAAGCAACAAAGTTGAAATGCAACGATTACTTGTTTTGAAAGTTGGTTTTTAGTTAGTTGAGGGTGTTGATCAGTTAGAGAAGGGTGTAAAAAACTATGTAAAGAGTTGAGAGGCTCGAAAGGAGGTTTTTGTTGAACTTCTGGAGAAGATCTAATAAGAATTATTCACATTGTTCTTTGTTTTTTTAATTTTTGATACAAACTTGCTGATCCCGTACTTGGTACGGCCTGTAGCTTACCTATATGGTCCCCAGGCTGACATGGATTGAAATAGGGCTGAGTTGGATTTATTTTGGTGGTGGTTTGGTGAAAAACCATAAAGGAATAGGAGAGTTCTTATCATTTTTCTACAAGTGGTCTGAAACCCTCAAAAACCAGGGTTTTGAGTGAAATTCCCTCATATCTTCCATCTCCACCATGTGCTAAGGATAGATCTGGGTGGAATGGAAGAGTACCATATATATTTCGATTTCATGTTGGTTTTAGAGAATGGCTTGAAGGTGGGAGAGATATCTTTGGCATTCTAGGTATGACATCTTTATGTGACAGGCCTGATTTTGTGTAAAATCTGATTTTTGATTATTTTCATAAGTGTTTTGTGACAAGGGTTCTTGGGAGCATTTGACATGTGTTGGAAAAGGTTGTAAGAACCTTTTTGTGCCTGAGGGGTGTTGGGGTGAGCCAAGGTACTTGATTCCTTGTGTGGAGTAGCCTAATTAGGCCTACCTTGTAGCATTCTCTTTTGGACTGTCATGCCTTTGTCTTTTGTTGTCAAGATATGGGCCTTTGAGGACTTGTGGAAATTGGTATAAGATTCCTAGAACCAATGTACTTGGTCTAGTTAATGCCTTTTGAGTGGTTCTTGTGTTGGCTGTCCTAGTTGGTTAGGCTGCAAGGAATAAGAGGCCTAGTTTGGAAACGATAGGTCAGAGGTGGTTCCCAAGCATAAGGTGAGTTGTGTTGAGATGGGTTGGTTATGTTGGGAGGTTTCCAAGTCTACTCCAAGTTCTAGTCATGTTTGATTTGATAGATTCCATGGTTGGGTAGATGAGTTACCCTGTTGAGTCAAGTGAATTTTGGAGTCTTAGTGGGCATATTTGAGAGAAGTTGTGTCAAATCACAACTTGGTTGAGCCACTATGAATCACCAATGGTGCTTTTCAATTGGAAGAGTGATTGAGAGTGTGCTGCTTTGTTAAATAGACCTATTCGGGGGTCTAGGACAGCGTTGAGTCCATTTCTTATTTGTATTATAAATTATAACTTGCTTTCTCCCGAGTCCATTTCATATACAAGAAATAATATTGTAAAAAGTTGACATATAAATATTTTGACATGTTTATATGGTGACACATCAAGAACATATTGGAATCTTTTTATGAATCATTTCATGGAATATCAATTGAAAACATGATTTTTTCTTTTAGATAAAGTTGTTTAGCATCAATCAATTAATACTCAAGATAAACCATGAAGGACAACAACGATCAATGCTAGGGCTAGCCAATTAATAATTATACACGTGAATAAGTCAACCATGTACATGTGAATAAGCGAAGCACAAGTACTCAAAAACACGTAATCCTCAATAAATTACTACACAGTATATGCACGAAAACAACATGAATGCATAGTATAAACAAATTACTACAAAGTATATGCATGAAAACAATACGCATGAAAACATGTAAGCCACAAAGTATGCATTGGAACACATGTAAGTTGTAAAGTATACACTTGAATACACGTAACTCATACCTATTAAATCAATTTAAAATGCAAATATGGACACCATCGATAAAAGATATTTGTATTAACCAAATATCCATGTAGGTATGCATCAATATATGTCGATATAAGTATGAAATATATGTAAAAAATATCCATATAGGCTTACGAGAATGCCATATAGGCATACAATGTCAAATATGTCCAATAAAAAATATGTACAAAACTGCCATGTAGGCATACAACAAAGGGCTCTGGAATTAAAAGTCATTGCTCTCCATGCTCTGGAAATAAATTCTTTCCCTTTCCTTTTTGATTGGATGGTGATAGGTCTATCACTCATTTTTTTTTCACTTGAGGAGTGCTCCTGTTGCTCCTCCTAGGGTTTAGTTCATGGTGAATTTTTAATTGTTACAATAAGAAGTAAAGACATGAATATATAGAAATTACTTATAAAAAATGAGATATTTGACAAAATAATCACTTACAACCATCTCATGATCTCTCTCCATGGGGGAAATATTCTCACGCCCATGCTCAGGCGTGCTCAAGCCATGTATAAACCATATAAATAAAAAATAAACTACGCGAATCAATAATGATTTGATTTTTCACTAACTAACATCTATAACAATGAATTTAAATTTAAATTTACTAATTTGCCTCATACCTCCCCTGTCAGATCCATCGAGGATTATAGAGCAGATGACAAACCAATCTTGATTGCCCTTGTCACATTCAAAGGTGTTTCATCTTGCAACATCTAAAAAATAAAACAACAAATTATTCAACGTAATCAACGATATGCATATAAACTACATAAATCTATTAAGTACAATTCATTAGTTAAATTATTTATTCTATTACCTCCATGTAGATTTGAGTGAATCCACTGCCACTGGGAATTGTTCCCTCAAAACCTCCAATATTAGCCTGTTCAACATCCAATATCACATATTAAAATACCATTCATAAAACAATGCTATTAACATGTAATAAATTTATAATTGTTTACTAGTTACATACCCCAGTGATAGGTGTACTACAAAAATAAGTAGGTGGGGGCTGGTGTATTGAGTTTCAACACTATGACCTTGCAATTTTATTAAAATCATAAAACATTTTTAGTTAATCTTGCATTTAAAAATCAAAATTTAATAAATTAAATTCACTGAACATGCTAATTTTTACCTGACGATCAATGCCATATGCCTCACGCAATATGTCAGCTGCCCTCTCCATCTCCATAGCTGTAGATGGATCCTATGTAGCAGCCTCCTAAGTGTCAGTGGGGTCATATGAACAAGTTGCCCCACAAGATTGACACACATGGGTTTGAAGGCCACCACTCAAAGACTCCCCTAGATGGCGCTGTAGAATAGGGCTAGTATGATGGATGACAGTCTGGGTCAAAGTGTTGATCACCTGCAATGTCTCTACGTCAGCACTTTCCTTCGCGATGGAAGGCATAACAACGTGCTCACGAGGTGGCCTAGTGAGAGCTCGTCTACCTTGCCGTGTAGGATTCGTCTATGCACTGGGTCATCCTGAGCTGACCCCCCACCTCTCCCCTGAAAAATACCTCATATCAAAATAATTTGGGATTTTTTCAATATGAACTCACTGTATAGTTTCATAAGGAAATATTGCGGGACTTTGCAATTGTTGCATGGTGGGTAATCGAAGACCATTTACCATCTATCATAAAACTGGTCCCTAATCTGTTGGTGGTGGAACCAATGAATAGGAAACCTCTTCACATTGAAGGTAAGATTTTGATTTGTGTGTAGGTCAGTGAATAGTGAGAACAAATCACCTTTTGTACTTTGTAAATCCTTTACATCTTTATATAATAGTTTATTTGCATAATAATCCCTAGCCGCTTGGCTTCTATCTTGCCATCTAGTTATTTGTTTGCTAATTGAATCTACATTTGTTAGCATATCTTTCAATGAATTTACTAGTGTCATTTCTTTCTATGGTTGAACCATTTGGATCACTCAATCTATTGATCAAATCCTCAATTTTCTTTTTGTTGTTCTTAATTTCACTCATTAAATTTTGTTGAGTGCCAGGAGGGGGTTGAGTGATTGGTGGAGGAGGTTGTTGTTGTGGTTGATTTTGATCTTGAGGATTTGGTTGCTTGTCCTGTTGAGGATCTTGAGGGTTTGTACGTTGATTTGCATCTCCTAAAAATTCAAACAAATATATATCAAATTCAACCTAAAACTAACAAATTCAAAAAGAAAATCAAATAATCCTTACCTCTCACACCTACTCGTCATCGTGGTGCCATCATTGTGAAGAAATAGCAATTGTTAGGGAAGAATTTTGCTGAATGGCTCCTCCTAGAACACGAACACGAAAAATGGGGGTTTTGGCCACAAAGAGAAGAAAAAGTAGTTGAAATGAAAATGAAAACATTTCACTTCTATTTTTTTCCTTTCAACAATCAATAACACGAGTGTGTTATAACACACTCGCATTATAATGTTCTCGCATTACTGGCTTGTTGTTGTCGAGTCTCAGGCTCAACACGCCGAGCCATAAAGAGAGCACATTATAATGCAATTGCGTTATGAATTTTCAAAACTTTTTTTGAATGAGGCCACAAAATGGCTACCCATATCTATGCACCTCCCCTTTTGTTTATTTTTACTTCATCTTTATCAATTATTCTCGCGTTTTTCTTAAATTTTTGCTTTATTTCTTATTCTTAAATTAGTAATTCTTTGCTAAACAATTTGTTTTTAAATTTTTTAATTGCTTTGACTCTCATCAGCTCTCAAAATAGAAACAATCCTTATTGGAAGTTCTGTAAATTTCCAATACTTTGTGAGTCTGGATCTATTATTAGTAATGACCAAATAAAACTTATCCTTGCAGCCATAGGGAAATGGGAAAAGTGAATGGGTAATAATTGATGGGCTATGCATGAGGCTATCATATTGTATCATATAAAAATAACAGCCTTCTGCACAACCCATCGATTATTGCCCATTAAATTTTCCCATTTCCCTATGGTTGCAGGGACAAGTTTTTTTTAACCATTACTAACTATGTATATAGTCTCACAAAATATTGGTAACTTCCACCTTTGTTGAATCAATTTGGAGAAGGAAACACTTCCACCTTTGTTGAATCAATTTGGAGAAAGTAACACTTCCACCTTTGTTGAATAAATTTGGAGCTTAACATTTCCACATTGCAGCAAGGTAAGAATTTAATGTATTTTTAAATGAGATTTCACATCACTTTAACAATTATTTGTTTTCCATTTACATACCTTAAACATAAAGGAGCTTTACACATTTTTTCATTTGTACTCAATCAATTCATTTATATTGAATGGTTTAAGGGGATGTTTAAACATGTATCTTACATTTTAAATCACAAATTTAATGCAGATTCACTTATAACTACATCATGGATCGACACCCTCCACCTCCACCCACTGCACCTCGAAACCTCCCACCACCACCTCCATTTTATGGTTCTCGCTTTTGAGAACAAGTCAATGTGAATGTTAGAACCATTCAGGATCAAGTTAATGCCATTCAAAATGAAGAATTTGTTCACCCATTATTGAGGCATTTTGCATAAAAAATGAAAACTATTGTTGATGTGATTAGGTCCATCGAAGTGGAATTAGACAAGCATCAATGATGGCTAGAGGAAAGGAGACACAATCTAAAGAGGAAAAAACAAAGAAGTGAAGAGATGTAACTAAGAGTCGCAAAACTTTCTTAAGACAATGATCTTATTTTTGGATGGATATTTTATAAACAATTGGGTTGGATGGATATTTTTAGTGTTGAATTTATGAATATAATAATATAATGATGAGACAAAAATTTAGTAATAAATATTAAATCATCTAATAATTTAGTGTTTGTTCATATATAGTGAGCTTATTCATGCATCATGGTTGACTGATGTCTTATTTGTTGATCATAATTATTGTATAGATTTAACATTAACAATATAATTAACATGTATCTTTATTTCTTCTAAGGATTTTGTTCGAAAGTTGCATCAAACCCCTTTGGTGTAAATAATATTCTTGTTTATGTATCATTATTCCAAAGATAGTGATTTTTATTCATGATCATTTTATACTTTTTACGTGAATTTCTAATGACATGTTATTAAACTCGAAGGTTTTAATGGCATGAATGTTGAATTGAGTTGTAATGGTTTTGTTTGATGGTTTAATCACTTCTTATTCTAGATGTTCCAACAAGGGAAAACACTCTTCCTCTCAACTCTCTCCCTCCCTCTCTCCCTCTCTCTCTCTCTCTTTGTGTCTCTACCTCCCTCTATCTATCTCAACTCTCTATCTATCTCACCCTCTCACTCTCAAGTCCCTCCCCCCTCTCTCTCACTCACTCTCAGGTCCCTCCCCCTCTCTCTCTCTCAAGTCTCTCAAAGCTTCCTCTCTCCATCTTAAGTCTCTCTCCCTAGATCAACTCTCTCTCTCCCTCTCAAGTCTCTCTTTCTCAAGTCTCTCTCTCTCTCTCTCTCTCTCTCTCTCTCTCTCTCTCTCTCTCTCTATCTCTCTCTCTCTCCCTCTCAATTCTCCCTCTCCCTCTCCTCTCTCTCCCTCTCAGGTCTTTCTCTCTTTCTCTCTCTCACTCTTAGGCCCCCTATCTCTCTCTGGACTCTCTCTCCTTCTCTCCATTTGAAGACTCTCTCTCTCCCCATCTGAAGACTCTCTCTCTCCTCTCTCTCTCTCTCTCTCTCTCTCTCCTTCTCATATATATATATATATCTCATTCCCTCTATCCCTCCCTCTCTCCTCTCAGCTATCTCTCTCTCTCTCTCTCTCTCTCTCTCTCTCTCTCTCTCTCTCTCTCTCGTCTCTCACTCCCTCTTAGGTCTTCCTCTTTCCCTCTCTCTCAAGTCCCTCTCACCCTCTCTCTCTCTTGTGAATTGGCCACACATCAATAAATATATAATATATATAATAAATATTACATAATATTAATATAATATATAATATATAATATAATAATATAATAATGTATATAATATAATATAATATATAATAAGTTACATATAATACAAATTATATAATACATAATATTATATATTATAAATATATGTATTATAAATAATAGAAGTAAATATAAATAACTAATATCCGTTATACACGGATATCCATTTGAGTTGACTAGTAAGAACCTTTATTTTCTATCGGTTTTCATGAATGTTGAATTTCCATCGATTTAAAGTCGAGTTCGGCGAAGACATGATTTTAAGGCTATCTTGCATCTGTGTCACGTGAACTCCAATTTTTCACCCATAATCAACCATGTTTGGAGAAATTTGATTTAGATTGTCTTGTAGATGACTAGTAAGAACCTTTATTTTCTATCGGTTTTTGTGAATGTTGAATTTCCATCGATTGAATGTCGAGTTCAGTGAAGACCTGATTTTAAGCCTACGTTTCATTTGTGTCACACAAACTCCAATTTTTCATCCATAATAAACCATGTTTGGATAACTTTGATTTAGATTGTGTTGTAGATAACTATTAAGAACCTTTATTTTCTATCAATTTTTGTTAATGTTGAAATTACATCAGTTTAATTTCGAGTTCGATAAAGACCTGATTTTAAGGCTACGTTGCATCTATGTCACACGAACTCCAATTTTTCACCAATTATCAACCATGTTTGGAGAACTTTGATTTTGATTGTGTTGTAGATGACTATTAAGAACCTTTAATTTCTATCAATTTTCGTGAATGTTGATCTTCAATCGATTTAATGTCGAGTTCGATGAAGACCTAATTTTAAGGGTACATTGCATCTGTGTCACGCGAACTCCAATTTTTTACCCATAATCAATCATTTTTGCAGAAATTTCATTTAGATTAAGTTGTAGATGACTAGTAAGAACCTTTATTTTCTATCAATTTTCATGAATGTTGAATTTCCATCGATTTAATGTTGAGTTCGACGAAGAACTAATTTTAAGGTAGCATTTGTGTCACGTGAACTCTATTTTTTCACCCATAATCAACCATGTTTGGAGAAATTTGATTTAGATTATGTTGTAGATGACTATTAAGATCCTTTATTTTCTATTATTTTTTTTGAATGCTGAATATCAATCGATTTAATGTCAAGTTCAGCGAAGACCTAATCTTAAGGCTACATTGCAACTGTCTCACGCAAAATCTAATTTTCCACCCATAATCAACCATGTCTATAGAACTTTTATTTAGATTTTTTTCTAGATGACTAGTAAGAACCTTTATTTTCTATTGATTTTTCGTGAATGTTGAATTTCCATTGATTTAATGTCAATTTGGCAAAGACCTAATTTTAAGCCTACATTGCATTTATGTCACGCGTACTCCAACTCTCCACCCATAAAAAACCATGTTTGGAGAAATTTTATTTAGATTGTGTTGTAGATGACTTTTAAGAACCTTTATTTTCTATTGTTTTTGTGAATATTGAATTTACATCGATTTAATGTCGAGTTCAGTGAAGACCTGATTTTTAGGCTACGTTGCATCTATGTTACGTGAAATCCACTTTTCCACCCATAATCAACCATGTATTGTAAACTTTGATTTAGATTGTGTTGTAGATGACTATCAAGAACCTTTATTTTTTATAGATTTTTATGATTGTTGAGTTTCTCTCATAATCAACCATGTTTGGAGAACTTTGATCTAGATTGTGTTGTATATGACTAGTGAGAACATTTATTTTCTATTAGTTTTCATGAATTTTGAATTTCCATTGTTTTAATGTCGAGTTCAACAAAGACATGATTTTAAAGTTATGTTGCATCTGTGTCATGCGAACTCCAATTTTTCACCCATAATCAGCCATGTTTGTAGAACTTTGATATAGATTGTGTTCTAGATGACTAGTAAAAACCTTTATTTTCTATTAGTTTTTGTGAATGTTGAATTTCCATCAATTTAATGTCGAGTTCGATGAAGACCTAATATTATGCCTACGTTGCATCTATGTCAGGCGAAAAAAAATTTCACCTATAATAAACCATGTTTGGAGGACTTTGATATAGATTGTGTTGTATATGACAATTAAGAACCTTTATTTTCTATCAGTTTTTGTGAATGCTGAATTTGCATTGATTTAATGTCAAGTTCAGTGAAGACCTGATTTTAAGTCTACTCCGCATCTCTGTCATGCAAAATCCAAATTTTCACCCATAATCAACCATGTTTGGAGAACCTTGATTTATATTGTGTTGTAGATGATTATTAAGAACCTTTAATTTCTATCGGTTTTCGTGAATGTTGAACTTCAATCAATTTAATGTAGAGTTCGGCTAAGACCTGATTTTAAGATTATGTTGCATCTGTGTCACTCGAAATTCAATTTTTCACCCATAATCAATCATTTCTGGAAAATTTTGATTTAGATTGTTTTGAACATGACTATTAAGAACATTTATTTTCTATCGATTTTCAGGAATGTTGAATATACATCGATTTAATGTCAAGTTTAATGAAGACTGTATTTTAAGGCTATGTTGCATTTGTGTCACGTGAACTAAAATTTTCAACCAATAATCAACCTTTTACGAAAACTTTGATTTAGATTGTGTTGTAGATGACTATTAAGAAACTTTATTTTCTATCTGTTTTCGTGAATGTTGAATTTTCATTGATTTAATGTCAAGTTCGATGAAGACCTAATTTTAAGCCTACGTTGCATCTGTGTCATGAGAACTCCAATTTATCACCCATAATCAACCATGTTTGGAGAGATTTGATTTAGATTGTGTTTTAGATGACTATAAATAACCTTTATTTTCAATCAATTTTTGTGAATGTTGAATTTCCATCAATTTAATGTTGAGTTTGGTGAATACTTGATTTTAAGGCTATGTTCCATCTGTGTCACACGAACTCCAAATTTTCACCCATAAACAACCATTTTTGGAGAACATCGATTTAGATTGTGTTGTAGATGACTATTGAGAACCTTTATTTTCCATCCATTTTTGTGAATGTTGAATTTCCATCGATTTAAAGTCAAGTTTAGTGAAGACCTGATTTTAAGGCTATATTGCATCTATGTCATGCAAACTCCAATTTCTCACCCATAATAAACCATTTTTGGAGAACTTTGATTTAGATTGTGTTGTAGATGACTATTAGGAACCTTTATTTTTTATTAGGTTTCATGAATGTTGAATTCCTATCGCTTTAATGTCGAGTTCAGTGAAGAGCTGATTTTAAGCTTATGTTGCATTTGTGTCACGTGAACTCCAACTTTTCACCCATAATCAACCATGTTAGGAGAAATTTTATTTAGATTGTGTTGTAGATGACTATTAAGAACCTTTATTTTCTATAGATTTAATGTCGGGTTCGGAAAAAACCTAATTTTAAGGCTACATTGCATTTGTGTCATGCAAACTCCAATTTTTCACCCATAATCAACCATGTTTGGAATATTTTTATTTAGATTGTGTTATTTTTGATCGGTTTTCGTCAATGTTGAATTTACATCGATTTAATGTCGAGTTCGGCAAAGAACTGATTTTAAGCCTATGTTGCTTCTATGTCATGTGAACTCCAACTTTTCACCCATAATCAACCATGTTTGGAGAACATTGATTAAGATTGTGTTGTAGATGACTATTAAGAGCCTTTAATTTCTATCGATTTTCATAAATGTTGAATTTCCATCAATTTAATGTCGAGTACAACGAAGACCTGGTTTTAAGCCTATGTTGTATCTATGTCACATGAACTCCAATTTTTCACCCATAATCAACCATACTTGGAGAACTTTGATTTGGATTGTGCTGTAGCTCATTATTAAGAACCTTTATTTTCTATCCGTTTTCGTGAATGTTTAATTTCAATCAATTTAATGTGAAGTTCGGCGACCACTTGATTTTTAGGCTACATTGCATCTCTGTTACACAAACTCCAAATTTTCACCCATAATTAACCATGTTTACAAAACCTTTATTTTCAATCAATTTTTGTGAATGTTGAATTTCCATCGATTTAATGTTGAGTTTGACAAAGACCTGATTTTAAGCCTACGTTGCATCTGTGTCATGTGAAATCCAATTTTTCTCCCATAATCAACCTTGTTTGGAGAACTTTGATTCAAATTATGTTGTAGATGACTAGAAAGAACCTTTATTTTCTATCAATTTTTGTGAATGTTGAATTTCCGTCAATTTAATGTCGAGTTTAGTGAAGACCTGATTTTAAGGCTACGTTGCATCTGTGTCATGCAAAATCCAATTTTTCACCAATAATCAACCATTTTTGGAGAACTATGATTTATATTGTGTTGTAAATGACTATTAAGAACCTTTATTGTCTATCGGTTTTCATGAATGCTGTATTTCCATCGATTTAATGTTGAGTTCGGTAAAGACTTGATTTTAAGCCTACATTGCATTTGTGTTACATAAACTCCAATTTTTCACCCATAATAAACCATGTTTGGGGAATTTTTATTTAGATTATGTTGTAGATGACTATTAAGAACCTTTAAATTCTATCGATTATCATGAATGTTGAATTTCTATCGATTTAGTGTCAAGTACAACGAAAACCTGGTTTTAAGGCTACATTGCATCTATGTCACGCGAACTCCAATTTTTCACCCATAATCAACAATACTTTGAGAACTTTGGTTTAGATTGTTTTGTAGTTGACTATTAAGAAGCTTTATTTTCTATTACTTTTTGTGAATGTTCAATTTCCATCGATTTAATGTCAAGTTCAGCAAAGACATGATTTTAAGCCTACATTGCATCTTTGTTATACGGACTCCAAATATTCATCCATAATTAATCATGTTTGCAGAAATTTCCTTTAAATTGTTTTGTAGATGACTTGTAAGAACCTTTATTTTCTATCAATTTTCATCAATGTTGAATTTCCATCAATTTAATGTAGAGTTCAATGAAGACCTAGTTTTAAGGCTACATTGCATCTATGTCATGAGAACACCAATTTTTCACCCATAATAAACCATGTTTGGAGAACTTTGATTTCGATTCTATTGTAAATGACTATTAAAAACTTTTATTTTCTATCTATTTTTGTGAATGTTGAATTTCCATCGATTAAATGTCGAGTTCAACGAAGACCTGATTTTAAGGCTATGTTGCATCTGTGTCTCGTGAGCTGAAATTTTTCAAGAATAATAAACCATGTTTGGAGAAATTTGATTTATATTATGTTGTAGATGACTATTAAAAACCTTTATTTTCTATCTGTTTTTGAGAATGTTGAATTACCATAGATTAAATGTCTACTTCAATGAATACCTGATTTTATGGCTACGTTGCATCTGTGTCTTGTGAGCTGCAATTTTTAAACCATAATAAACCATGTTTGGAGAACTTTAATTTAGATTATGTTGTAGATGACTCATAAGAACCCTTAATTTCTATCATTTTTTCGTGAATGTTTAATTTCCATTGATTTAATGTTAAGTTCAGTGAAGACCTGATTATAAGGCTACATTGCATCTGAGTCACGCCAACTCAATTTTTTCACCCATAATCAACCATGTTTGGAGAACTTTGATGTAGATTGTGTTGTAGATGACTATTAAGAACCTTTATTTTCAATCGGTTTTCATGAATGTTGAATTTCCATCGATTTAATGTCGAGTTCGGTGAAAACTTGATTTTAAGGCTATGTTGCATCTCTGTCACGCGAACTCCTATTTTTCACCCATAATCGACCATGTTTGGAGAACTTTTATTTAGATTGTGTTGTAGATGACTACTAAGAACCTTTGTTTTCTATAAATTTAATGTCGAGTTCAACGAAGACCTAATTTTAAGACTACATTGCCTATGTGTTACGCAAACTCCAATTTTTCACCCATAATTAACAATGATTTCAAATGTTTGATTTAGATTCTGTTGTAGATGAATAGTAAGAAGCTTTATTTTCTATCAATTTTCACGAATGTTGAATTTGCATCGATTTAATGTCGAGTTTGGTGAAGACCTGATTTTAGGCTATGTTGCATCTGTGTCACGTGAAATCCAATTTCTCAGCCTTAATCAACCATGGCTGGAGAACTTTGATTTAAATTATGTTGTAGATGCTTATTTAATAACTTTATTTTCTATTGGTTTTTGTGAATGTTAATTTTCCATCGATTTAATGTCGAGTTCGATGAAGAAATGATTTTAAGGCTACATAGCATCTGTGTCACATCATTCATCCATAATCAACCATTTTTGGAGAAATTTCATTTAGATTGTGTTGTAGATGACTAGTAAGAACCTTTATTTTTGATCCATTTTCATTAATGTTGAATCCAGCAATTTAATGTCGAGTTCAACGAAGACCTGATTTTAAGCCTACGTTGCATCTGTGTCACTTGAACTCCAATTTTTAAACAATAATCAACCATGTTTATAGATATTTGATTTAGATTGTGTTGTAGATAAGTATAAAGAACCTTTATTTTCTATCGGTTTTCATGAATGTTGAATTTACATCGATTTAATGTCAAGTTTGGTGAAGACTTGACTTTAAGGCTGTGTTGCATCTATGTCATGTGAACTCCAATTTTTGATGCATAATCATCCATGTTTAGAGAGATTTTATTTAGATTCTGTTGTGGATGGCTATAAAAAACCTTTATTTTCTACCAGTTTTCATGTAGAATTTACGTCAATTTATTGTTGAGTTCGGTGAAGACCTGAGTTTAAGGCTATGTTGCATCTGTGTCATGTGAACTCCAATTTTTCTCCCATAATCAACCTTGTTTGGAGAAATTTTATTTATATTTTGTTGTAGATGATTACTATAAACCTTTATTTTCTATCAATTTTCGTGAAAGTTGAATTTCCATCGATTTAATCTGTATTTCGACAAAGACCTTATTTTAAGGCTATCTTGCATTTGTGTCACCTGAACTCAAATTTTTCATGCATAATCAACCATGTTTGGAGAAATTTTATTTAGATTGTGTTGTAGATGACTATTAAAAACATTTATTTAGTATCAGTTTTCGTGAATGTTGAATTTCCATCGATTTAATGTCGAGTTCAGCGAAGACCTAATTTTAAGGCTACGTTGCATCTGTGTCATGTGAAGTCAAAATTTTCACCCATAATCAACCATGTTTGGAGAACTTTGATTTAGATTGTGTTGTAGATGACTCTTAAGAACCTTAAATTTCTATCAGTTTTTGTGAATATTGAATTTACATTGATTTAATGTCGAGTTCAGCGAAGACCATATTTTAAGACTATGTTACATCTGTTTCATTCGAACTCCAATTTTTCACCCATAATCAACCATGTCTGCGGAACATTGATTTACATTGTGTTGTAGATGACTAGTAAGAACCTTAAATTTCTATCGATTTTCATGAATGTTGAATTTCCATCAATTTAATGTCAGGTCCAACAAAGACCTGATTTTAAGGCTACGTTTCATCTGTGTGATGCGAACTCCAATTTTTCACCTATATAATCAACCATGTTTGGAGAATTTTGATTTAGTTTGTGTTGTAGATGACTATTAAGAACCTTTATTTTCTATAGCCTATCGTGAATGTTGAATTTCCATCGATTTAATGTCGAGTTTAGTGAAGACCTGATTTTAAGGCTATGTTGCATCTGTGTCATGTGAACTCCAATTTTTCACTCATAATCAACCATGTTTGGATAATTTTGATCTAGATTGTGTTGTAGATGACTGTTAAGAGCCTTTATTTTCTATCAATTTTAATGAATGTTGAATTTACATCAATTAAATGACGAGTTTAATGAATACTATATTTTAAGTCTACGTTTCATTTGTGTTAAGTGATCTCAATTTTTTTCCCATAATCAAATTTTTTTTGGGAACTTTGATTTAGATTGTTTTGTAGATGACTATTAAGAATCTTTATTTTCTATATGTTTTTGTGAATGTTGAATTTTCATTACTTTAATGTCGAGTTCAACGAAGACCTGATTTTAAGCCTACATTGTATCTCTGTAATGGGAACTCCAATTTTTCACCCATAATCAATCATGTTCAGAGAACATTGATTTAGATTGTGTTGTAGATGACTATAAAGAACCTTTATTTTGTATCAGTTTCGTTATGTTGAATTTCCTTTGATTTAATGTCGAGTTCGACAAATACCTGATTTCAAGGCTATGTTGCATCTATGTCATGCGAATTCCAATTTTTCACCCATAATCAACCATGTTTGGAGAACTTTGATTTAGATTGTGTTGTATATGACTAGTAAGAACCTTTAAATTCTATCAGTTTTCTTGAATGTTGAATTTCCATCAATTTAATGTTGAGTTCGGTGAAGACCTGATTGTAAGGCTATGTTGCATCTATGTCACGTGAACTCCAATTTTTCACCCATAATCAACCATCTTTGGAGAGATTTTATTTAGAATGTGTCGTAGATGACTATAAAGAACTGTTATTTTCTATCGATTTTCCTGAATGTTGAATTTACATCAATTTAATGTCGAGTTTTATGCATACCTAATTTTAAGCCTACATTACATCTATGTCACATGAACTCCAAATGTTCACACATAATCAACCTTTTTTGGAGAACTTTGGTTTATATTGTGTTGTAGATGACTATTAAGAACCTTTATTTTCTATCAATTTTTGTGAATATTGAATTTCAGTCAATTTAATTTCGAGTTTGATGAAGACCTTAATTTAAGGCTAATTTGCATATGTGTCACGTGAACTCCAATTTTTCACCCATAATCAACCATGTTTGGAGAACCTTGATTTATATTGTGTTGTAGATGACTATTAAAACCTTTATTTTCTGCATAAACAAGGAAATAAACACAACACCATAACACCAAGATTTTTACGTGGAAACCCTGTTAGGGGAAAAACCATGATGGATGGCCAATCCATAATAGATCTAGTACCTTACAGACTGATTCTGTAATTTTGTTCTTCTTTTCTTATACACACAACACTAGTCTTCTATGTGCAAGTGAAACTATGCTGTATCTCACCTCTGTTCAACACTAAGTCACAATTTAGACATTAACTCAACATGTACATCATCCAAAATGATACAGACAAACATGTATATATATTTGCAACATAGGATTTATTTACACTTTGTTAGCTTCAATAGAACACAACAAAATTACAAATGTCAGCTCACACAATGAGAAATATGCAATGCATACCCTTAATGGTCAGTCACAACTTGGCTAGGACCCAAACAAAGATATACAAATATAGAGATACTCAATTGATTAGTTCTCATACATCCACGACTTAATATATTCATGAGGTCGGCCTTAATAAAAGAAAAACTGAGAATATGCCAACCAGATCTTCTAATTCCCATATGAATTGATACGAGTCATTGCGCTTCAATCTCAATAGAGATAATACACCAAAATCATTTACTGAGATGCGTAACACAAAATGATATCTTGAAATCTTTGCACAGATTGATGAATGTTGAGTTACGAGATACTCTATTTTTCCTTGTTGATCTCGAATCTATCTGCCGGTATGCTTGAATGAGGATATGGGTTTTCTTGCCAACAATCTCCCCCTTTGGCATTGATGGCAATACTTAGTAAAAAATAACTAAGTGTCGGATCAGTACCAAGATAAACTTCACTGCAATCCAAAATTTCAAGAATGCTACTCTCCCCCAGGATTATACATTTTTCGCTAAACTTCTCCCCCTTTGACATCAATGGCAAAGGCAGGAAGTCATATACAAAAAAGAATCAATCAAAATTGTGTCTATACAAGGGTGTTACTTTCCCTTACAAAAGCTGAAAGATGTCTACAAAATCCTTCTTTAGTTATGCCAGGTTTGAGTCCCAAAATCATTTGAGACTTTCCATTATGGTTATGTGTCCACAAATCAGATAGGACAACATTTCTACGGATTCCAGGCTGGTTGGATCCTTGACTGCCACAGTTTCCTCTCCTTCTTTTAGGGCACTGCCCATTACATCAATTTTAGGGCTAATGATGCTTCTAAGGTCACAGGTTCAGGAGACAATTTTATCATTTTCATGCTTCAGCCCTTTTATTTTATTTAGCAGAGACATTACTTCACCTTCAATCTTCCCAACACCACCGAATAGGGGATCAAATGCCTCGGAAATAGTTGCTAACTAATTTTCCAAGTCTTTCACCTTCTTCCCATTTCCTTCTGTAAACTTTGAAAAAGACAAACAGGATTTGTAAATCTTTCCTTCTTCAGATAGAGCATCCTGTATGTGCTTGACACAAGTGGGCAAGGTGACTTTGTCTTTGGCAATCAATATTTTCAGTCCATTGAACCTTTTATCATCAAATTCCTTATGTACTTTTTCCAATGCAGACTTGTCAAGCTACTCAAAATGAGTACTCATAGAGCTGATAAGCCTCTTTAGTCCACTAGATGAAGATTTAGTCTGATCTTTCACAAAGGAGGGCATGATCTTCTCTAGTACTCCAGATGCAAGTGCCAAAAATTCACTATCTTCAATATGATATGTTAGCAACTCTTCTTAAGCTTTTACTTGAGAAAATGAGGCCACCTTCATTATCTGGATTGGGGTCAAGGTTGAAAGGTCAATGGGACCTTTAATTAATTCCAGCTCAATCTCTTCCTTATGTTCTACCAAGAGTTTCTTAACTACCTCAACAATGTCTCTTGTCTTCATCTTCACATCACTTTGCTTTTCCTCAACTAATGCTTCCTCAATTGAAGCTTTTGATTTCTCTTCAGTGTTCTCTTCTGACCCAACTGATACATTCATAGTTGCTTCAACTTCCATGGGAATTTCTATGTTGTTATCTGGAAGTGGAATCTAGAGGTTTTCACCAGCATCAAAATTTCCTTCCTCTGCATCTTTGATCGGATCAGATGAGACATCATCTGTATGAGTCCCTTCAGACACAACTTTAATTCTATCGCTCAGTAGTAGCTCTTTCAGAATTTGTTTCGTTTCTTGTGTAACTTCATCTGTTTGAACAATCATTAGTTTATTTACCCATTACTTGATTATGAGATTATTGATTTTTCAATTTATTCAACAGTCATACTAGGTGTATCAATCTTGGTCTTCTTCTTTGACTGAGCATCTACAACAGAGGTTTAGACACAGTTGCTGCTTTAGTGCCTTGTTGTTTAATTTCCTTGACACCTTTATCGGATTGTATTTCCTCATCATCAGAAACAATAATATACACTCTTTTGCCTTTGATTTTCTTTTTTTGGGCTTCCTTTCCAAATCTCTTGCTTTCACTTTTCACAAGAGTATATTTCACTTCAAGAGTTGAGTGAGATGCCGAGCTTCTGGTTGTTCTAGATCAAGTAGGTGGTGTTGTCGGACTAGTTGATTGTGCTTTTGTTGCCTCTTTAGCAGCCTACCTAGCTGCTTCATCTTCTACCCTTTTCTTGCCTGGCTTCACTTAGTTGCTTTGTGGATACACCCAAGCTTTCTGCAAGAATTTCAACTTCTTTTCTTACTCTTTTGGTTGTTATCAATTTCTTAATGTCATTATGAATTTTGGTGTGCATCTCTACATAGGTACCAAACCTCTCTTTAGTTGGATCCAAAGGTTTAGATAATAGATGTTGGGCATAAATTTCCAAAAGAAATTCCTCGATCTCATAGCCCATAGGCATGATCCAAAAAGTTCTTAGATCTGCTGCTTCCATCATGCATTGATCAATGTTCACGATAAAAAGATTGAGTCATTGTACTTCTCCACAATGGAGGTGGGAATTCTTTCCTTGGCTTCCATACTAGCTTGAAATATTTTGAAATAACCCCAGATATCTGCATTTTTTGTTTTGATATTTGTAATGTTCTACACTAGATCCCTACTCTATTCGGCTACCAGCATGTTCTTTTGGCACTTAACTTTTCCAACACTCAAGACTTCCTCCATGAAATAACAAAATAAACATAAAAGCAAACACCATATTTGAATGAATTTTTCTTGTGTTTCTGATTTATCATGGACTTCAAAATAGGTAGACCACTAGAAGAATTCATACCAGTTATTGCTCTAATGGCTTCCTGAGTAATTTTGAAGGGAATAGTAAGCCACATAAACTCATCATGTACCCGACTCAAGACATACCAGACCCATTTTGATTCCATGAACACGATAAATTTAACCATCAGAGTGAATTTCTTTGTTTCCAAGATTTGGTGTTTCGTTTTTACATAGAATTCTTCATCAACAATATGATGGTTGTACATATTCATAAGTTGGGAACTTCCCAGCTCTTGAATATTCACATGAATGTAAACCTTAATGTCCTCTGTATGCAAGACACTGTGTGGAACTAACACAAATTCCCCTAATGGATAAGTCTCTAAAGACTTGTAGGGATGAAATTTAAATTAAGGATGGGGTTTGTCCTTAACTTCAACCACTAAAGGAGTATTCATCTTTGCCAAATCACAAAATCCAAGAAGTTCTTGATAAATACCTTTTTCCGTCGAACCTGAAATCGATCGCTGAAATCACCTTCACACTTGATCTTTCCTTTATTCTCCTTAGGTCGCCTGGAGCTTTCCAACTTCTTTCTCTCTAAAGGGAAGAGCGACAAATGAGGGATAGAAGTGACCTTTTATCACTCGGATACATAACTTTCTTTTTGTAATAAATGTGTTTGCCCTAATTCATCCGATTGCACCATTTCTATGTACAAAAACCAAACAAATCTTCTGCGGAATTCTAATACGGTATACCACTTCCTCTGATGAGTTCAACAACATTTTTTGGGCATCTTTCCATCTCTAGTATGTACTTACATCCGGTGTCATTTACCAGTTATGGGGTTTAATGATTTTCTCGATTTCTCCCCCTAGGCCTGAGGCCTGAGACTAATTCCTAGAGGAATTACCAAAGGTAGGTACTACTGCAGGTGCAATTTCCTTAATGGAGGGACTCTTCTTTACCCATTTTTTGTACATTTGATGCTTGACCTCATTTCTAGTAACTTTACCTATTCCTTTCACATCCTTTTGCATATTTTTATTTTCATTTAATGAACCTTTTCTATTCCGACAAAATGTAGCAATCTGTCTAGTTTTTTTACAATTGTAGCATACAACATTCCTCTTACGAGACTGATTGTTCCATTGATTTCCTCTTGATCTGCATTGATTAGAAATATGTCAAAGTCTATTGCAAGTATATCATCTGATGCTTCTGTGAAATTGATTCATCATAGTTCTGCATTCATTTGACTGATGACCAATCTTATGACAATTGAAACCATGACCTGAGAAAGATGGACCATTTTGATTCATTCTACTTCTGCACTGAGAAGCCATGTGTCCTAACTTGTTGAAATTAAAATAGTATCAATTAAATCTCTGAGCATTAGGTTGTCTTACCACATACCTGCCAGTATTGTTCATCTCATTTCCTTGCTTGAATCTTCTTTGTCCAAAATTCTTTTGTTTGGATTTTGAGCTTTCTCCTTTCTCAAATCCAAGACCTCTTTTATCACCATGAGTCCAACGATTGTCAATTGGTTCATTGAGCATGGCTGAGTTGGCTTTGACTTTCTCCTTGTACTCATATGTAGTAGCAAGTTCATTTATGAGATCATCCAGTTGTCTTTCAAGTGCTTCTTCACTATTTTTGGATACTTCCAATTCATCATCCAATTGGCTACATACTTAAGATTTTTCTTTCAGGGACTAAGCTAGGCTTTCTTCATTCTTCTTTCTGTCTTTAACCTCTTTAGTCATTCTCATCATGATGGATTCCATTTCAGCCTTTAGAACTGTATTCTCTTGCGTAAGATTTTCACTTTCCTTTGTCTTCTCTTTTAAGGCTTTACTGGTTTGTTCATCTTTAGTGCTCTTATTATCTTTTTGCTGAATTTGATTACAAAGTTCCTTTATCTTTTCTTTTGACTTGTTGATTTTGTCTTTCAGAGACTCAATGAATTTTTTTGCATCATTGAGACTCGCTTGTAGTTTCTGGACTTCAGCTTTTGACTAATCAAGGTCATCTAAGGCCACCATAAGTTTTTGTTCAAAACTACTTGATTCCATTGAAATTTCTTCCAAGATCTCCCCAAGTTGTTAGAATTCATGGACTTCAAAATAGGTAGACCACCAGAGGAATTCAGACCAGTTACTGCTCTAATGGCTTCCTTAGTAATTTTGAAGGGATTAGTAAGCCACATAAACTCATCATGTACCTCACTCAAGACATACCAGACCCATTCTGATTCCATGAACATGGGAAATTTAACCATCAGAGTGAATTTCTTTGTTTCCAGGATTTGGTGTTATGATTTTACACAAAATTCTTCATCAACAATTTGATGGTTGTACAAATTCATAAGTTGGGAACTTCATAGCTCTTCAATATTCACATGAATGTTAACTCTAATGTCCATTGTATGCAAGACACCATGCGGAACTGATGAAAATGCCCCTAATTGATCGGTCTCTAAAGACTTGTAGGGATGCAATTTAAATTCAGGATGGGGTCTTTCCTTAACTTCAACCACTAAAGGAGTATTCATCTTGCCCAAATCACAAAATCCAAGAAGTTTTTGATAAATACCTTTTTTCGCCGGACTTGAAATTGATTGCTGAAATCACCTTCACACTTGATCTTGCCTTGATTCACCTTAGGTCACCTGGAGCTTTCAAAATTATTTCTCTCTAGAGGGGAAAGTGACAAATGAGGGATAAAAGTGACATTTTATCACTCGCATACCTAACCTTTTTGTCGTACTAAATGTTTTTTCTCTAATTCACCCGATTGCACCATTTGTATGTAAAAAAACTAGATAAATCTTCTACGGAATTCTAATACGGTATACCACTTCATCTGATGAGTTCAAAAACATTTTTTGGGCATCTATCCATCTCCAGTATGTACTTACATCCAGTGTCATTTACCAGTTAGGTGGTTTAATGATTTTCTCGACTCCTCACCCTAGGCCAGAGGCCTAAGACTAATTCTCAGAGGAATTATTGGAGGTAGGTTCTGGTGCAGGCACACTTTGTTCAATGGAGAGACTCTTCTTTACCCATATTTTTTGAATTTGTTGCCTGAACTCATCTATAGTGACTTTACCTTTTCCTTTCACATCCTTTTGCATATTTTTCTTTTAATTTACCAGACCTTTTCTGTTCTGACAGAATGTAGCAATGTGTCCAATTTTGTTGCAATTGTAGCATACAACATTCCTCTTACCAGACCTGGTTTTCCAATATTTCATCTTGATTTGCATTGATTAGCAATATGTTCAGGTCTATTACAAGCATAGCATCTGATGATTCTATGAAATTGATTCATCATAGTTCGGCATTTATTTGACTTATGACCAATCTTATGACAATTGAAACACTGAGCTGAGAAACATGGACCATTTTGATTCATTCTACTTCTACACTAAGAAGCCATTTGTCCTAACTTGTTGCAATTAAAACAATATCCATTAAATCTCTGAGCATTAGGTTGTCTTACCAGATACCTGCTAATATTGTTCATCTGATTTCCTTGCCTGAATCTTCTTTGTCTAGAATTCTTTTGTCCAGATTTTGAG